>OY759274.1:20830256-20880256 GCA_963662155.1 Lamellibrachia columna
GAATTGATAAGCCAAGCAAAGTACGAAGGATTGCGGGCGGTATTTAGAAATATATTATATTATCTCATTATATTATCTAATTTTATTGAGTGTTTCATATCCATAACGACTGTCAAAGAGAAGTAATTCTGCGACGAGTAATACTACGCTATTGATAGAACTACCGAGCCGGAAACAGTGCAACATGCTTGTCGCGTCTTCACGTGTCACGTGTGGCACCACCGGCCACTTGTCACATATTCACGTGTCACGTGTGGCACCACCAGCCACTTGTCACATCTTCACGTGTCACGTGTGGCACCAAAAACCACTTGTCACATCTTCACGTGTCACGTGTGGCACCACCAACCACTTGTCACATCTTCACGTGTCACGTGTGGCACCACCAACCACTTGTCACATCTTCACGTGTCACGTGTGGCACCAAAAACCACTTGTCACATCTTCACGTGTCACGTGTGGCACCACCAACCACTTGTCACATCTTCACGTGTCACGTGTGGCACCACCAACCACTTGTCACATTTTCACGTGTCACGTGTGGCACCACCAGCCACTTGTCACATCTTCACGTGTCACGTGTGGCACCACCGGCCACTTGTCACATATTCACGTGTCACTTGCGGCACCACCAGCCACTTGTCACTTGTCACATCTTCACGTGTCACGTCTAACACCACCAGCCACGTGGCCCGTTCTTTGAAGACCGTACCGGAAGTATATGATCTCGTGCCGGAAGTCGTCGCAATGCATGTACGTTTCCGCGACGGCGGGATCACAGTTACATTTCCCAGAATTCTGCTATGCAAGACGAGCATACGTTGCAATCTTACCACGAGGAAACATATTTTCTTGTTTTAATAAATGCGCCCGACGATAAGCATATATTATATTAGATTATAAAAAACGCACGCACGCACTCACGCTCGCACGCCCACCCGCATGCACGCACTCACGCACACACACGCACACATTAATGAAAATTCACTCAAAAATGCCCCGAACGCCCATTCAGTTCCTCATGAGAGACGGTTATGACTATGCATGTTCTAAAAAAATGTCTTCACCATTATAGACGTTTATTCAGCTGAGTGAACTGTGGCAATGTGGGGTGAACGAAATTGCCAAAATGTCCAAATGGCTGCCAAATGATTCAAACTCGGGTTCTCTTAATTGAGAGTCAGGCATTCTAACCGCTAAGGTAGCGCGCCCACTAAAGAATAGACAATTGCATCTACTTATCATCTGAATACATATCATCTGAAAACTGGTATAGTTTGACCATTGTACAAGTGACCAAATAAGTGTCGTATGGTAACTTTCTCAACGGCAAGTTTTATTGGTGTTCACTCCTTGGCATTTAATATGCCCATATATAGTCAGATCTTCCAAGTCTCCCGATATGGCCCGTTTTTTTTTGTAATTTTACAAACATCCCCCGATCTCTCGAATTAAAATAACAAACTCCCGCTTTTGTTATATTAATTATAAGATTTTTAAAATAGATTTTCATGTTATGGGCTTTGTTAAGTCTATATACATACGATTGTGTATACATACGATTGTATATACATATGATTGTATGATACAATTTAATGAATTATGAGTGTAAATTTGGGTAGAAGACATTCGGTAGTCGGCGCTACCAACGGACACAAATCACTAAACCTTTTTTGTTTTCCGTCATAAGATCTTATGTGGGGGGGGAGGATCTTCAGCTGTTTGCTTTAAATGCCAACTTGGAAGGTCTGTTGTGTGGACTGCAAGGCAGTTGTATGTTTGTTGTACACTACCTTTATTCTACCATGACACTGGCCTGGAGACTGTTACATATTCCCGCATGCCGCACACATACAGGCACGCACGCACGCACGCACGCACGCACGCACGCACGCACGCACGCACGCACGCACGCACGCACGCACGCACCCACGCACGCACGCACGCACGCACGCTCGAATTCAAGCGCGCACGCACGCAAGCACGCACGCACGCACGCACTTTTTCAGAAGTAATATACATGTTTGCGCACGTGCGTGCTTTCGTGCGTTCGTGCGTGCGCGAGGGTGTGTTTGCACGTGAAACAAGCATGGATAACATCATCGGTTGCTCGTTAAAGAGAAGTAGGTTGAAACGGGGTGTCTGTGACGAGTGTGTGAGGCGAAACCTTAGGCAGCTTGCAGCTTGCAGTACTGACATATGCAATAATATGTACCAAATTGTACGCTACTGCCAAATTGTACGCCACTTACACAACAATAGTCAGATGGGGCAAACAGAAGTCATGGTTGCTGAAGTCACGGGGCTAGTAGAAGTTACTGCATTTATTGCGTTAGCTGCCCAAATAATCATTGTTTAGATTTCACACGCAGAACCATTGATCACGGACAACACACGTATTGACAAGTGACTATCTGTTGATACAGAAATAGTCAGACGGAGCAAACTGGCAAGTCACGAGGAAAGTCTTTCACCCACAGAACCAAACCAAGGCAGATTATTACAAGTTAGAATTTAACAAATACAAAAAAACATGGGAAAATATTGCTGATGTAATGAACAAATCCAAAATCTACAACAAATTCCCAACTTCAGTATCAACGTGAATCCAGATTGAAGATAAAAACGAAATAACAAAACAATAAAACATTTCTCTCTAAATTTTGGGCAAATCTTGCCAACAAAATTGATACTAAAGGGAAGCCTGACTTCAAATCCTACGTTAACAAGAAGAATGCAGTTCACATTTACATTAATCGAAGAAGAACAAACAAAAACAATAATACATAAATTAATATTTATAGATTTGTCAAAGGCATTTGACACTATTGACTATGCAATCCTTATTGGAATGCTTGAACATTATGGCATAAATAATATAGAATTAGATGGGTTTAAAAGCTACATATACACCAGACAGCAATATGTTGAATTAAACAACATATAATCAACCACAGAAACAATAACTACAGGAGTCTCTCCGGGGTCAATACTAGGGCCTCTACTATTTTTAATATATATTAATGATCTATCTTTACTCCCATCATGTAAGCTGATGATATCGCCCTGCTCAGCACACTGGGCAACTTCACAAGTAAACACACAACTAACTCAACATCAAATCAAATAAATGCAGAATTAACCAAAATAACAGATTGGCTCGCAGTGAACAAGCTTTCGCTCAATGCAAGCAAGAACAAAATTATGATTTTTCACAGTAAACAAAGAACACTGAAAAAGCTGACTGCCGAAAAAGTAAAAAAAATTACTCATACTAGAGACCAGGAGACTAAGAGGAGACTTAATTAATGGATAAGATAAATTAATTTTAACTGCATATATCAAATGACATTTGTTGCGAAATAAACCAGTAAGTAAGAAAGTAAGAAAGTAAGTAAGTAAGCAAGCAGACGAAGTTAAAAGTTCCTCCTCAATTCGATTGTGTTCGCTGGTCTCATTTCAAATTAATTTTGCGAACAAGCAAACTACTTAGTATCCGCTGCAACATGCCAGCTCGTGAATTTTAACCTTCGTAACTTTGTCAAGTTTGTGATCGGCGAGAGGATGGAAGTCACGCCCATGATCAGCATTGACCCACGCAGTGTTTACCATTTTGGATAGCCACTATTTTGAGCCTTACCAGATCAAACGACTAAAGTCATTTATTGCGATGATGTGAGCAAAAAGTAGGCATTTCTTTTATTAAATCGATTGCGGATGTTACATATACTATTAGCACACATATATGGACGTTAACACGAAATGTCCTCCACGAAATATGTTTTTCGTTTGACAGTGCTGTGTGTGATCTGGTGTCAAAGACCTGGGCATTCGGGAAAACATTCTTCACCTTGATATGACCCAGCTAGAGACATGTCATCTTCTCCGACATTTATGTGGTCTTCCTGTGTGATTGGACAGCACAAGCAACGTGATACCATTTGTGACATTCGATCAGTCATTGCGGCTAGACCCATTATTCTCATTATATCAGATGCTCTTCAGTCTGTGGTCTACACAAGTTTCATCAGCAATATGGAACAAGTGTTATATTGGGTACGATTGCAAACACTTCCTGAGAGTCATACCGCTAAACTGCAAGATCTGCGAATTGTTTTTATATGATTATTATACAGGTTACCACTGACAGTAATCACGAACTCATGATATTCTGCGTTTTACTTGTAAATAATTGCGTATTAGTGAGTATTTTAAAATATGTACTTCGTGCAGTGTTCAACCTCTTTGGTTGCAAATCAAATATAATTATTCTCAACTTGTCGCCCATTGTTAGATATCTCACAATTCCAGACATGTTTGGCGATTTCAACGTACACCTTGATTTACCAAGTCTAAATGCTAAGTCATTCATGTATGTCCTTCAAACACATGCATTACATCAACAGTTTCATGTCCTACTCATGTTCATGGTCATTGGCTCAACATATTTATTAATACATCTACTTGCATTAACATCAAGGCAAGTCGGGTCAAGACATAGACAAAAATTATCACATTTTAACTGATGAATAAAATTAACTTAAATACCCTTCATGATGGTCTTGCCAGTTCTGATATTTTGATACAACCTAATTCTACATTATGCGAGCTTGTTAATCAGCACCATGAAACATTAAGCAAACACCTGGATAAACATTCCCCAAAACAAAGTAAAAGTGTACAAGTTCGCCCTCCATCGCCACTGATGCCTAGAAATATCTTGAAATAATGTGGTGACGAACTCGTTCTCCACTTGATCGATCCCGTTATGATAAACAGCTGCATATATGCAATCACATGATGTGAAAGGCAAAGTCCGATTACTGTACAAATTTGATCTAAAAAAATTATGAAAACCCTCGCCAGATGTGGAAATCCATATACATAATTCTACATTGGCAGAAATTAAAAGCACTGCCTGAACATTCTTCATTGGATACATTGTGTAGTTGTTTTTCAAAATACTTCACAGATGAGATTGCTCGCACTTGATCGAATTTTGTCATTAATAATAATGATTTCCCTGAACCAGCATTTTCTGGGAAAAAAACACTGCAGTGTTTCACACCTGCAACTACTAGTGAAGTTCTCATTATCATTAAAACATCTAACAAATCGTATGATCGGGACCCATATCCAACACTTCTACTAAAAAGCTGTATAAATAAAAAAACAATTTCCTATTGCTACTTATTATAAAATCTTCATAAACATACTTATTAACATCAATTATAAAATGATCTATACTCTGCATATACTCAGTGATATGGTTGACAACATGGACAAGAGCAAAGTCACTGCACTCACTTTATTATATCTCTCACCTGCTTTCGATACGATTGATTCAGTCCTTTTAAAACGCCTTCATTCATATTTTGGCATTTCTGGCACAGCTCTTCGGTGGTTCAAATGACATTTTTCAAACAGTCTCCAAAGCATTGACATGTCTGGCATACTATCTTGCCGACAGCACCTTCCATTCGGAGTTCCACAAGGATCCGTCCTGTTCTGTTTAGCTTATATATTGCGTCTCTCAGCCTTGTAATTACTAATCATAATCTCAGTCATCACCTGTATGCTGATGACACAAAAGTTACATATCACGTTCACAACCAAAGGCACAAGAATTTGTTTTAACTTTAATTGATTGTCTCACTGACATTTTGTCTTGGATGGAATCAAGTAAGCTGGAGTTTAATGCAGATAAAACATACCTTATTAGTATTGGCACTAAGCAATAACGAAGTAGGGTCATCAGCCATTTTCCAGTTAAACTGCTTGGCAATGACACATCATATTCCAATCAGATACCGTTCGTAATCTAGGTGTTGTCTTTGACAGTGATTTCAACTTTTGCCAGCATATTTCTCAAGTATATATATCCTGTTTCTACCAATACGTGATCTCCGTAGAATTCGGCGACCCATATCGTTATATACTGTTAAAACAATATCAGCAGCACTAATTAATAACTGTCTTGACTATTGTAACTCATTACTAAATAACATTGCTAAAAGAGACTTAGCTAAACTCCAACGAGTAAACAAATGTCTGACACGTGTGGTACTCAGGGCGTCTCGTTTTTCACCATCACTACCACCACTTAAACAGTTACTCTGGCTTCCTGTTACTTACTGAATAAATGTTAAGCTATCCACTCTTACATATCGTGCTCTATCTACACAACAACCACCCTATTTGGCTAGTCTCGTGAATCTTTCAGATATCCCTAGGCAGCTCAGATCATCCATTTCACTACTTGTTGTTCCTAAGACTAAGCTTAACTGTGACAAACATGCTTTCTCTGTCGCTGTGACTCGGCTCTGAAAACTTCCCATCACTTTGAAAAACATATGAAATTATAGCTACCTTCCGAAAAAAAACTGTAGACATATTTGTTCCAAATTGCAGTTCCAACATAAATTACGGTTGTCCTTCGTTTTGATAATGACTTTTTGGCGTCCCTGTTCATGATTATGCTTAATGATTCTGTTTTGTTGCGTCTCTGAGCTGAGGATATAGGCGCCATAAAAGTTAATTATTATAATTAGAGAGTTTGTTAACATTGCTAACATATTCACACATCAGTGGATAATGTCTCATAGTCATTTGCTTTAATATTTGATAACCAGTACTTTAATATATCTGAACTACACTGTCTCATAGCATTTTTATGCTTTCTCTTGTTGTGGTATCCTCTACATGTTTGAAAGTATATTTATATTAATATCATCGTAACCATTCACATTTAATTTTGGCATGTATTTGACGCCATGCTGTGAAATATGTTAATTAACGTGAGTAGGCTCTAAGTTGTCAATGCGTACCATTTTGGGAAATACAATTTTATTTTTTTCGCCTTGCTTAGAGTAGCATTCTAAAGTTAAATACTTCCACAATGTTGTGAAAACTATTAATTAAAGTGAGTATGAGTTGTCAATTCGTACCATTTTGTTTAATTCGCCTTGCTCAGAGTTATATACTTCCACAATGGGTTCAAGCAATCTTTGTAAACAGTAGGCTTACTGTGAAGTCATCAGTGATGAATTGCTGCATAACAAGTTTTTTGTTTGCTGTTTTAAGAGGAGAAAGAATATTTAGGATCATAAAATATTTAGAAGAATTTTTATAGAATATTCTGCATATTTCTGTACAATTCCTAAAATTAGTTTATATAATGTTTTCGTAGAATATTCTATGATATAAAATTCAGAAAATATACTATAGAATTTGTAGTATTCTATGATTTTCTATCCATTATTCTACTATGCTCTGTATAATTATATAATATTCTATTAAAATGTGTAGAAATCTATAGAAATATATGCCAATATATGCAAATCTATACAAATATATAGAAAATTTAAGTAGACATAAACAAATTGTATAGAATATGTAGCATTCTATAGTTTTCTTCACACAATTCTACTATGCTCTGTAGAATTCAATAAATGTTATAACACTATAGAATTTTTTTAATATAATTCTTTATATGTTTGACAAAAGCAATGATCTAATCACATAACATATGTGACTAATACACAAGTAGGAATATGTTTGACAAAAGCAATGATCTAGTCACATAACATATGTGACTAATACACAAGTAGGAGCTGTAATGGAAGACGAAGTGGGTCCTTTGTTCATGCGATGTCATTCACCGACAACTTGTTGTTGCTTGTTGAACAACAGACGACAATAGCGCGATTTCTCAGAATCGTGCCTACTGCAAAGAGCAATCAACGGTTGAGACAACGGCGCCTCCTGTGTCTATTTGCAGATTCGCATTAATACTGAAAATTACAAAGGCGCTGCGAGCGCTGTTGAGGAAAACATAATATGTATAAAAAATAAATAAAGTCTGCTGTAGAACATACCCTCAGGGTTCGTGCTGAAAGAAGAAACTAGGATCGGAATATGTGTACAATGGTGGTATGACGGCATCGATGGATACTGATTGTTGAAAATACAGTATACTTTATGTTTCATGTCATGGCAATATAGAAATTGACGATGATCTGGAGAGAGAGAAAAGATAAAATGACTTAATAGAAGACAGGAAAAGCAATTAATACATGAAATAAATTATAGCAATGACGAAGAAACGCCTCAGTTAATTGTTTTATCACAAACGTTTCAGACGTAGAGAACGTTTCAGAAGTAGAAAAACGATTAAAAAAAAAAGATTTTCGCAACATCTTGTGAGGACGATGACAGAATAAAATGTACACTCAAGTAAACACGACTGTTGTCGTTCAATGACAGTTGACCGTCACACACAAGTGTACGCCGTACATGACTCTTGGCTGCCGCAATGCTTTGCAAAACAGATTATGTTGGCCTATGTTTGTAGAATGTGTGTTTGTTGAGTCCGCGTGTGAACACAACGGGAAACTATAACTAAATAAATAACGCCGTTTTTGAAACAATCACAAACAATCTTAGTTTTTGACATCTTCATTGTTATTAATATTTACAAAAATCATGATATACCTTAACACGCTAACAGAAAAGTGGCATGTAAATACTTTAACTACGCTATGATGTTAAAATTTTTTAATCAGTTTCACACGATAATTGTTAAGGGTATTACTTGTATCGAGCTTTGTTTGCATATATAGGGCCTACAGAAAAAGCGCTATGTTGCGAAACTATATTACTGTTGTTCATTAATAGATTGAAATACCATGTCTTGCGCAGAAAACATACATATTGTTGTTATAAATATCCTATTATTTTTCAAACCCTCATTAATTATTGTGTGTATTGGAGGTAATTCGGAATTTCCATATGTGCAATATATTTAACATTTTGAATAACAGTAATGAATTACATTGCTAAACCAGCTCAACATTTACTAATCTACTGCTATGAAAAGGTACTTCATAACAAGCTGCTTACTATTTTTTAGTAATCGGGTTTCCTTTTCATTCACACATCTTATAACTCATACCTTATAAATCGTGATATCTAGGAAATTCTTTTGATGCACCGTCTTCCGATAGACTTATCCTTTCGAAATACATGTAATGGAATATTTGTTGTGTTTCTAGTATAATTGCAGTACCCAACATCATTGCCTTTATAAATATCAGCGTCTGTTTTTCGGTTCTCTCGAGTTCAGTCCCAATAAGAAATGAAGCCAATAATTTCACAATTTCTACAGTCTCACATTCCGTTACTATTTAATACCAACGTTGCAACATTTGGTTATGACTATGCAACCCTTGTGTCTTTCTTCACGTTTTTTCGACTCCATGTATAATGTGAATCCGGATGATGTACCCTTTATCCCACACACAACTAAAACTGGGACAAATTTATACTTGAAGAGCTGTATTTCAAAACGCACTCAGTCCATTTTGAGTAAACAACGAAAGAAAAATGGCACTGCTTAAATTTGTGTTTTATATTTTTACTTTATATGCATATAAATACTCTTTATTCTATGCCAGATAAAAGCAAATCCATTTGTCAAAACAAGGTTGTTATGATTTATTGTAAATGAAGTATTTTTTCAAAACAGGCTAACGAAATACTTCCAGAGATGGATCTGTTGTGGGACTGATTGGGTGTGTGGGGCATGGAGTGAGTTAGTGAGTGAGGTGGACTTCCTCTTCACTGCCTCCTCACTTCATCCACAAGAGGATGGTATCTTGCAAGTCTAAGTGTTTCCATTGACTTGATTAAGTGGTTTGTGGTGCATGGAGTGGGTTAGGGAGTGAGGTGGACTTCCTTTTCACTGCCTCCTCACTTTACCCACAAGAGGATGGTATCTTGCAAGTCTACGTGTTTCCATTGACTTGATTAAGTGGTTTGTGGTGCATGGAGTGGGTTAGGGAGTGAGGTGGACTTCCTCTTCACTGCCTCCTCACTTCACCCACAAGAGGATGGTACCTTGCAAGTCTACGTGTTTCCATTGACTTGATTAAGAACTTGTCTTGCTCAGATTTGTTCCCAGCATTGCCCAAGTCACGGAAGCCTGCGGTCAGTAGAAAAATAATGAAATACAAAACTTACTATAGATGTTTTATTTTAGTAACGGTATTTCGTATTCCGCTAAAGTATGTTGCTTAAGTGCATAGGCATATTATTTTTCTTATGACATGACCTTAGTTTTACATAGGCTTATAAATCGACAGTTGCTGGGTCAGTAGCGTGTTTATCCTTATGCTGAACGTTCTCGTCGGTGAGCAGAGCAGCAGCCGTTTTCTTCATGCTTGCATGCCTTGGTCGTCGTTTTTCCCTCGGATTTAAACTTCTCACTCATATCCCTAGTTTTTTCCACTTATCTGGATAACGTTTTGTTCATTCGTGATTTCCGCCATACGGCGCTGCGCATATCAAGGACTGAGTGAGCTTTACAAAACTGTCTCGGGTGTACACACTTAGCAGGCACGGAAAGCCTATCATGTTAACATGGAAGATAGACAGCTGAACAAAATGGATCAATCATTATCTCATTTGTTTTTATAAAAATGGACTGAACGAGTTTTGGAATCCGGCTCTTCAGTTATGGAAGGACGAACAGTATGTATTATCAACTTATACTTTACATAACAGATAGGACGGGATCAACACATCCTTCGGAAACATGAGAACGCGCACCGACAAACTGTTGGCGACTAAGAGTCGGTATGTGAACGGCGGGCTTTAAGACGTCGCGGAGTATAGACACACTGATTATTAGCTGCGTAGTTGTCCGGTCAGTGTGGATCACACCAGTAGTTGTCCGGCCAGTGTGGATCACACCAGTAGTTGTCCGGCCAGTGTGGATCACACCAGTAGTTGTCCGGTCAGTGTGGATCACACCAGTAGTTGTCCGGTCAGTGTGGATCACACCAGTAGTTGTCCGGCCAGTGTGGATCACACCAGTAGTTGTCCGGTCAGTGTGGATCACACCAGTAGTTGTCCGGCCAGTGTGGATCAGACCAATGCAACTGTCGGCGAAAGGGCAACAATGAGAAGAATTAAAATATCAAATTGACCTTCCACCTCTCGGATTTATGTTGGCAGTTTTAAAACACGTGTGAATACAATGTTTAATCAACCGAGAAAACTTGCAAGACGGCGTTTTGTTTGTGATATAGAAGAAAGAACACACCAAGAAATGATGCTGATAACGAAAATCTGGCGTAATCGAGAGGATTTTGAAAAAAAAGATGTCAACACAACAGGAATACATCCGGGAAAGGTGAGAGTAACAGACTATTTTGTATATACAAGAATGTTAAGCTACAGGCGTTCCAGTGATCTTCGGGCTTGTAAGTAAATACAAATGCATTTTAATGCGCATTACTATGATAGAAAATGCCGATGTTTCTCTGTGCTACGGACCGTTCTCATGAAGAGATACTGTATTAAATATTTAATTTTCAACACTCCAGGCGTGTTGACTACGCGGCCTGTGGTACTGTAGGCAAGGCCTTTCAATTAATAGGTGTTTATTGTTCTCTGGATGCTCTACACTATGTCAGTTCCAGACATGGGGTCAATTCCGTTTTGTCAATTTCAATTCTATATATATATATATATATATATATATATATATATATATATATATATATATATATATATATATATATATATATATATATATATATATATATATATATAAATATATATATATATATATATATATATATATATATATATTTATATATATATATATGTCATGTCATGCTTGCTATAAAAAAAACTTTGAAAATGGCATTCACCCATTTGATATGTACTTTCTGCTGCGATACTGCACCTGGTTTTTAACCAGACATCATGGACAGCCCTGGACAGTTGGGTCGTTAATCTGAGTTTAGAAAAGTTTCCCCCTGTTTATATCAGTTGTGATATCATTGATATTTCGTCAAATTTACTGTAAACTTTGAGTTTTCAACATCCTAATCACCAACATGCATTCTCCATGGAGAAATAAACCTTGTCCACCGAGAAAGAAAATTAAATAAAGCCTGAATGATCTGACTTTGATTTTACTGTGTGTAGCAGTAACTTAGTATTTGTTTCTGATGCAAATGCTTGCTTATATTGCTCTTGTTAACAATGTTTCGACAACAGAGTAAACAGTTTATATGCTATAATGTTGACAGCTTCCTGGCTGTTACCAGATTCAGGGTGACATACTAATAGCATACAAATGTGATTTTAGCAGTAAATTGAAGGGGTAAAGATTAACAGTATCAAGTTACTAATTCCAACAAAATCAATTCCAACTGCAATTCCCCCCAAAAAAAAATTCCAATTCCAACTGGCTTTTCGAAAATCAATTCCAATTCCGGAATTGTCATTGGAATTGAGGGGCAATTCCAATGCGGAAAGGTACATATGTGTATCATCTGCATATAGGTGGTGGTCCAAGTTATGAGTTTGAATAACTGAGCTGAGTGGAGTAGTGTAGAGAGGAAAAGTAATGGTCCAAGAACAGAGCCCTGAGGAACACCACATGAAGTGGGTAGTGCCGCTGAAAAGCAATTAGCTATCTTCACTCTTTGATATCTATCAGTTAATTATGAGGAAAACCAGCTCGGGCTGTGCCAAATATGCCATACCACATTGTCAAGCGTTTAATGAGTATGTTATGGTCAATTGTATCAAAAGCAGCAGAAAAATCAAGCAAGGTAAGCGCTGTTATTTTACATTTACCCATATTTAGAGTACATTTGCTACAACTCTTTCCTGTACCTAGGAAACAAAGCTTAGATTATAAATAAATATATAATATGTGTATAATAATCCGAATTGGCTCTAGCCATGTGTGTGTTGCAGTAGTAACACTGTTTTGAATAACGTGACCTATCCGAAGGGGAGCGTTATTTGCGCCATACTCGGTCAAGATAACGACGACGCCTTTTAGATTGTAAAATTTCAGGAGTCATCCACGGAGCCGGTATTTTTTGTGACACAAATTCGGTGGTTATTAAATAAAGCCTTGAGTACATGATAGTATTCGGACAGGTGTCCATTTGGATCTCTGATAAGGTCGGATTTGAGAATTATCAGCGTTGAAGGCATCAATATCAATCTGATGTACTGGTCTGTAAGACACATTGTGTTTAGACTCTACTACTGTTCTGTGCCATCGAACAAGACTAGAAGAAAAGACGCAGTAGGAATAGTGGCGGCATTATCTTAAAATTATTTAAACAAGTCAACAATACAAAATAATATATATATATATATCTATATATATATACATACACATATATAATTATATTATATATATATATATATATATATATATATATATATATATATATATATATATATATATATATATATATATATATATATATATATATATATATATATTTATATATATATATATATATATATATATATATATATATATATATATTTATATATATATATATATATATATATATATATATATATTATTTTGTATTGTTGACTTGTTTAAATAAGCAATATATATATATATATATATATATATATATATATATATATATATATATATATATATATATATATATTTAGATTATAAAAGTTATGGTTGGGGTAACAACCAAGGTGAAAATAAACCGTTCACATTCCACATAAGCTATAGGCACCATAGGTTAGCCATCAACTTAGTATTGAAAACGTAATATACAGTTATTATTGTGATTTTCTATAATGGCTGGGTCATCACTAAAATTCCAAATTCAGAAACATAGGTAATTAAAATTATATACGTGGCCTAAAATAAGCCTAGGTTAACAGAAAAGAATCAGAAATAAGCCATATAGGCACCATTAGAGATGCAAAATAGTGGGACCAAGACGTAATAGAAAAAAGAAATGACAGATGTTAGAATTTTCACACCAGGGAGACTCTGGGTATAATAAATGCCTTCGGGAAAAGCCTGTTAGTAAATAGTTTGTTATATGGTACTAGCCTTAGGTCCAACTTATTTTAAATTATGTTAACCCAGACAACGCAAAGCCAAAGACTAAACGTTTTTGAGCAACAACATATGATATAATAACAAAGTAGAGATTACGGCCACATAATCAATTTGTAAATAATTATATTAATGCAATATAGTAAAATGTCAGTAGGTAAGCATATACTACATACAATTTAATGAAGTTACCAACACAAAGGGACAATTTAATAGATAGTAAAACAGCTTGCTTACAGAAGAGTGGGCGATAAAATGGGATGCAAATAAACCATTAGTGGCAACCTTCAGAAGAACGTATTTAACTCTTAAAATGCTTATTCTATTGCTGAAATCCAATGTATAACAACATTTAACTATTTAGAGAATATTTCATATTTTGAATTTAGTATATGAAACCATAGTGCTGAAAAAAAAATGTGAGAGCGACAAATTTAGATGTTTTAAAGCTGCTGCTACCTAGCGACCAATCGAAATAGTTTGTCATCACTGAACTGTCTGTGCTCTGTTATCACTGAACTGGTTGTACTCTGTCATCGCTGAACTGTCTATAGTCTGTCATCACCGAACTTTCTATAGTTTGTCATTACTGAACCGTTTATACCCTGTCATCACTGAACTGTCTATACTTTGTTGTCACTGAACCGGATATATTGCCGTAGAAGGGCGCATTAGTCACGAGCACATTAAACAGACTTTTAATATTATACACCAGCTCAGAAGTTCAGGAAATTGCAGAAATGGTCGGAGACTCGCATCCAGCGACAGCGTTCGACGATAACACATCAGCAGCTTCGTGGAACCCGTTTCTTTCGCCTGGCTCTCGGGGGCGATTAGTCGTGTCCAATTAATTTTACACATATCGAAACAAAGCCGTGAAATGGATGCAAACGCAACAGGCATCTCGACAGCTCAGTCTCCCTTGCTCCGTCTCTCGGCTCTCCCGCCAAGCAATCGACAAGTCCCGCAGCCTCGTCGGATTACGCGCAGGATTGTCTTGAATCAATATTAAGAGAAACGCGCCGGCCTACCGTTGGCATGCGCTGCACTAAATATTGCCCAACAGAGTTGACGCGGCTCGGCTGTCGTCCGACGGAGATGATCAGTCGAAATAAGATCTCCGCTCGCTACCCCCAGCTGCGGATTATTTTTCCAAGCGATTTTGTCTAAAGCAGATCAGATGTATTCTGTAATATGTCGTGTCGGTATCTAGTATTACTGTGTGCATCTAGGCAACGGTCCACGGTGTCACAAACGGGACAGCGCGTCCACGCTCGCGTTGTCGTTGCTGTGAGACAGCGAGACGGTCATAAGGCCTTAGTTTTTTGTGAGGTATGCATATGGTCCGGCCAAGGAGGATGCGGGATAATTATCACCGGGTAAAAAGCGCATCGTACCAAATTAAAATGTTATTTATAGTTTAATGACTAGGATTGAGAAGTCATTGAATCCAGTTATTCAGGCCATTGTAATTTGCGACACCTATTGTACATCTAAATTGAGAATTCACTGGATTGCATCCCTGTATAATCTTTAAATATACTTTAAAAAAAATATTTATTTTATATTTTATATAAACAAACTGCTGATTGTCTGAAATAATAAACTTATTATGCATATGTATATATATATATATATATATATATATATATATATATATATATATATATAATTTATATATATATATAATTTATATATATATATATATATATATATATATATATATATATATATATATATATATATATATATATATATATATATATATATATATATATATATATATATATATATATATATATATATATATGTATGAGTGTATGTATATGTATGTATATGTATGTATATGTATGTATATGTATGTATGTATGTATGTATGTATGTGTATGTATATATGCTTGTATGTATATATGTGTATATATAATGTTTACATTTATTTTTATGCTCAATATGTGTGTTTCATATATATATATATATATATATATATATATATAATTTATATATATATATATATAATTTATATATATATATATATATAATTTATATATATATATAATTTATATATATATATAATTTATATATATATATATATATATATATATATATATATATATATATATATATATATATATATATATATATATATATATATGTATGAGTGTATGTATATGTATGTATATGTATGTATGTATGTATGTATGTATGTATGTATGTGTATGTATATATGCTTGTATGTATATATGTGTATATATAATGTTTACATTTATTTTTATGCTCAATATGTGTGTTTCATATATATATATATATATATATATATATATATATATATATATATATTTCAACATGTATTGTATGTCTATCTATGGACTTTTTGTCTGAATTAAAAACATTATTATTATAAAATAAAATGAGATAAATCTAACTCATTTGTCCGACGTATTCCGCTACTGTCACATTTTGTATTTCTACGAGTTTACTGTGCTGAGTGGATACCTTTGTCTCAAGTTGCTGCTCGTGTTGTTTCTGTTTTCTCCATTTCTTAGTCTGTTCTTCTGTCCACCATTTCCCCCCCAAAAAAAAAACAGTGCCATCATGCACGTTCTCTCGGTTGTATTAAACCGTTTTATCCAGAAGTGCCAACCTAAAGCAGATATCTCAGAGAGAGGGACCTCAATTTTACATTTTGATTTGTCTCATCGTAAGTGACCAGTGATACACAATTGTCTCATCGTAAGTGACCAGTGATGCACAATTGTCTCATCGTAAGTGACCAGTGTTACACAATTGTCTCATCGTAAGTGACCAGTGTTACACAATTGTCTCATCGTAAGTGACCAGTGATACACAATTGTTTCATCGTAAGTGATCAGTGATACACAATTGTCTCATCGTAAGTGACCAGTGATGCACAATTGTCTCATCGTAAGTGACCAGTGTTACACAATTGTCTCATCGTAAGTGACCAGTGATACACAATTGTTTCATCGTAAGTGACCAGTGATACACAATTGTCTCATCGTAAGTGACCAGTGATACACAATTGATGCAGATCAAACTAAGACATGAGTGCAAATGTAGCAATAGTACGTGGTTGAGTAGATGGTTCGATCGTTCGTTCGAACGTTCGGTCAATCGTGTGATAACACTGACCGTTTTTACGTCATAATAAATAATAATATACACAATAAATATTATATACGTGTATTACGATGCTCAATTGTTGTATGGGGAACAAACTCTTCAAACAACCATGCATATGGACTAAAAATGTGAGGTTTGACGAAAAAACAGCTGTGTTAAGGTTTCACAGCAATTCGTTAAGAGGAAATGACCGCTCGCATAATACAAATTAAACCCCAACACATTAAAATGCAACTGAGCTGATTTTCATCAAATGCTCACATTGACCTACTCATCAGACAATGTTAATTCTCAGAGAAATCAACTCAATCAGCCAGTAAGGGTTAGGGTTTGGATTATATGTAAGTATTGAGCTAGGGTTAGGGTCCTCGTTAGGGAATCATAACTGACTGGCTGACTGCGCTAAATGTTTCAGAGAATAAACCTTGTCTGATGAATAGGTCACAGTTCACTCTATAATATACATAGGCAACTTCCTTATGAAACACTAATGTAACAAGATTTAACAAGATTTTTAACATCCCAAACAACAAGTTCCAGATGGCAAAGTGGACAAAGAAGCCATTGGCTTATCGAGAGTCCAACAATTTTCTCATCTATGTGTAGCCCACCGTTATCAAATATCTGTCAATTCTATGTGTTTGATCTACTTTACGTGACAACGTAACACTGTGACTCAGCCGTGAATAGTTCCTTATTATTGACCTGCTATAAAGTAAACATCTTCAGATTGGTGACTTACTCTCATGTCATGACACCAAAGCATGCATCGCGCCAGGAGACAACTGCATATATTATGCGGTGAGGTGTTCAGTGCGCCACCTGGCGGTTCACGTGACAAAGCGAGCAGCGTGGTGATTAGTCTCAGACGGAGGACGAAACCCACGCACTCTATCTGCGACTAGCTCCGTCGTCCGACCCACCGTCTGGAACGAGCAGGTAATGTCAGCGCAGTTCAATCTGTGGTTAGATATGATGCCAAAGCGGCGTATTCTGTAGTGCATGGCTAGGATATGTACAACGTAATCGTTTGAGCGAAACATTGCTTGATGTAAGGTTTAACGGGGTAGTGTTAAACAACCGTTGAGTACTAATCGACATTTAGATACGTAGTTAAATAGCATAGTTGTACATATGGTATATATGCGTAGAACATACATGTATGCATGCATGCATGCATGTATACGTACGCACGTGCAAACATACAACACACATACATACATTGATACATACATACATACATACATACATACATACATATATACAACACACATACATACATTGATACATACATACATACATACATACATACATACATACATACATACATACATACATACATACATACATACATACATACACGCACACACATATACATACATACATATATACATACATACATACACACATAGACAAATACATATATACATACATGCATGCATACATTTTTATGCTGATTTGTAGAAATATAACATATAAGAAAAAAGAGATAAATAGGCTTGTATATAAACAACAGTGAGGCCTCGTTAAAATGCTGTATACAAGCTTAGAGACCATATCGTAAGAAGGATATACATATGGTTGAACGAATACAGCGCAACTATTCCAGAACTGAGAGACCTTAGTTATGAAGAACGCCTAAAAGTATGTGGTTTAATAACCATGGATCGTTAAGATACCGACGAAAGGTGACCTTACAGAGTGCGGGAATTGGAGAGGTATTACTTTGACATCTGTTCCTAGTAAAGTATTCGGAAGAGTACTCATTGACAGAATAAGAGATGGAGTTAACAGCAAGTTGAGAGAGGAACAAGCAGGTTTCAGAATTGGGAGAGGCACAGTAGAACATATATTTATTTTACGAAATATTATAGAACAGGTAGTGGAAGGGCAGGAAACTCTATACATCACGTTTGTGGACTTTGAAAAAGCATTTGACTCAGTGCACCAAGAGAGTCTATGGAAAATTATGGAGAGCTATGGAATTCCATGCAAGATAATCCACATGGATGTTATGCGAAGATAGTGAATGTGCAGTGTGAGACGAAGGTGATGAATCTGAGTGGTTCAAAACTGGAGTTAAACAAGGAGATGTAACGTCTGGATTTATCTTCTTGATAGTAATGGACTGGATAAGGAGAAGCACAACAGCAGGAAACAAAACAGGGATAAGATGGAACTTCACGTCAAAACTAGAGGACCTGGACTTTGCCGACAACATAGCACTCATGTCATCATGCTACACACACGTGCAAACAAAGACAAAACAACTGAATCAATTTGCAGCAAGGACAGGACTAAGAATAAATAAAAAGAAAACTCAAATATTGAGGATAAACAGCAAGTGCGAAAACAGAATACTAATCGATGATCAAGAGCTAAAGGAAGTGGACAAGTATAACTACCTGGGTGCTAACGTTAGTAAGCAAGGAGGAGGCGGCGATGAAATTATTAACATAATTCATAAAGCTAGGGTATCATTCATGAAACTAAAGCAAATATGGAGTTCAAATATATATACATTGAGATCTAAATTGAGGCTTTTTAACACACTTGTTAAACCAGTGTTGTTGTATGGAAGTGAAACATGGAAAATTAACGAAGGAGACAACAGAAAGTTAGATACATTTTTTTCAAGTGCTTAAGACGAATCCTACAATTCGATGGTCATACGTTGTATCAAATCGCCATCTGGGCCGTTGGGCCTTGGGTGGCAATCTTGTCAAATCTTGTTAAACCTTGTTAAATATATACGTACATACATACATACATGCATGCATACATACATGCATACATACATACATACATACATACGTACGTACGTACGTACATACGTACGTAAGAACGTACGTACATGCACGCACGTACATACGTGCTTGTGTGCGTGCGTACATGTGTGTGTGTGCATGCATGGGTGCATGCGTGCGTGCATGCGTACGTATATATGTATATACCTGTATACATACATGTATACTGAACAAAAGAGATAGGTAGATAGTTTGTGGCTTGCAGCATACATCACACAACATGAAGGTCAGATGCGATTATGCTATTACACCTTGAAGTAATGAGTATAAAGAACAAATGGACAGCAAGATGTGATCGCGAGGTAATTTTTATTTAACAATCACGGGTTAAAATACCAAGGTGACGTCCATAGCACATTTCACAAGTGACATGTCGCTAACACTGGTGCACCGAGGTTAGAGTAGGTCCAACACACGACGCAACATACGATTTCGGAAGTTTGTACAGTCACCCTTCCAATAAAGACTTGCCCACGGATGGCGGTTGCAGTCACAAACCGATCACGCCAATGACGTAGCCAGATTTATGTACGTGACGTCACACGAGGAACCTCTGACCTTGGGAGATCGGTCACTGGCCAATCTTGCTAGACACGTGTCATCCGAATGTGAAATCTCTCTCTACTGCAATCAAAGATACGCGCAAACTCTGCTACCGACTGCCCCGCCTCCAGGCAACCCAACGCACACTCTTGGTCACCATTAGACAGTCCCGGCTAACAGTGACCACTAACAGTGACGTTCGAAGTCGATGTTTAGTGTTTTTTTTCTATTGTTGGAAGTTGTACATGAAAACAGTGAAACGTTCTGAGTGAAAGCAAGGCCAGCTCATTGTTTACACGTGTGGCATCTATTTCGCATATGTGGCCACAGAAGCAGTTGACTGAAATTTCAAACTATTGTATGGCCATCTATTACCCGGCCAATAAAGAAAATAATCCCCCAAAAACCTATGATTTACGCCGCCACTTGTCTATTGTCATATTATTTCATGTCAACTTTCTTATTTTGTTCAGCACACATATGAACAGGCCGTGACGGTCTTTGCCAATTATTGTACACAAACACGCGCACACACATATGTTCAATCGGGTGCACATATGTCGGCCCTGTTGTACTTTATTCAGACTGTGTATTACAATGATAGCTCATTGTCATAATATTCGTTATCTTTCGGAATAATTACTTTGCATTGCATGCAGCTTTATAATACTGTTCCGCACATGAGCAAGGCCAGAAAGAACGGAACAGGTCCACCTGGTCAACCTGTCAAAAATAAAGTTTGTAGAATTTTGTTTGTTAATTTTTTAAATAAACAGTTTTCTATACGCGTTTTGGGGTGTTTTCTCTTTTTTTTTACGGAATGTCGACGTTCCTTGCCTGTCAGACGAGGAAAGTTGCAGCTATCTCTGCATGAACAACTGGGAGACATTTAGTAGGTTATTCACGATATATAAGACACTACTTTATTGGCCTACTGAAATGTATGAACAACTGTTCTTCATCATCAAATCAGATGAAAACTGCAATATAACATGACAAGTACCAACATATGACACTATTAATTAAATGAAGGATGTTCAGAGTACCAAGTCAATGATGGTACGAGTCAAGAAATCAAAGTTGTTCGTACACGTTGATGGTTTCTACTCCGAACTACTAAGTTACGAATTTGTAACGTAAATGATAAAACGTTATGATTGTGAGCGACTAAGGAGTATCATGGACCACTGGAGGCTGTGACTACGGTCTCATCCATCATTGTGTATGTTTATATGTCAACTAGTTTCACACAATGGATCTAAGTGTGTCGTGCGCTATTAAAAACCTTAGCAAAAACCAACAGAATAAAAAATATATATAATTTTTTTTATAGAAATGTATAGATTTATATATGGAGTATAGTAGAATTGTGTATATCAAAAATATAATACTACATATTCTATATAATTTGTTTACGTCTACTTCAATTTTCTATGAATGTTAATAGATTTCTATAGAATTGCATATAATTCTACAGAGCATAGCTGATTATTGTATAGAAAACAAAAGCATACTACAATTTATATATAATTCTATGGAAATCTATAAAATTATATTAATTCTACATAATTCTATAGCATTCTACAGAGTTAAGTAGAGTTGTGTACAGAAAGGTATATAATACTACAGATTCTATATAATTTGTTTATGTCTACTTTAATATTCTATATATTTTATTATAATTATATGGACTTCAGTAGATTTCAATTGTTATATTAGTGAGGAGTTAGCAGAATTGCATAACATAAGCCTGATCTGTAAAGTTAAAAACAACAAAATTGAAGTAGAGACAGAATTGCAAGAACAGCTATAGGTAAATGTTATTTCAATATGATATTTAGATCTTTGGTAAAATTTAGCAATTACGTGTGATATGAATTTATAGTCGTAGGGCAATAAAATAAAATACCCTAACGTAAATCTTATGATTTTGGCCTCACGCGACTATGGATCACAGACTAATGGTGTTTCTACGCAGGATATATTTTGCTACTGCAATGTAATATACACATCATATCACACAAAGAAAACACACACTTTTTAATTTAATATTAGTACATTTATCTGTTTGAACAGCGCTTGTATTCACAGCGTTGTCGGCCACACGCAAAAAAGCACGATTTGGAACTGCATATGTGATAGCGTTCTTTCTGGCCTGATGTACATCAAAGAGTGAAAAAGACACTACCAAACACATTTCTAACACTAAATACAAGAACAACATTTTGTTGATGGAGCGCGAAATCAGGCCAAGAGATCACGCATATTTGAGCAAGCGACGGAAATGTGCACACGAAGCAAGTATCGATTCGACCAAACGGAAGCTTCGTATGAAACAAGATGGTCGCCCGGGGCAGGTCTTGCGACAGTGAGCAGGCGTTATTTACATGTTCGTTGTCGTTGAAACCTGCCTTGGTCGAAACAAATTACCAGCGGGAGCCTCGCCACCGGCTCTGGCTGCGGAGGCTAATACGGTGATGGTCTCGGACATACGTCAACTAACGGAAATGTTCTGAGGTGTTTAGATACGCAGCTTGGTGATGGCTGTGTATGATAACATTTCCAAAATTCTCTGAATATTTGGTCTCAAAGTACATCTTATTTCACAATGATATGTTTCAATGTACTATTACTGTAGCATATTTACAATCAGACCTTGTATAACACGGAGATTTGATGGACTAATAAAGCTTCATGTATGTTCCACCTTCGAAATTGAATATTTTTCCGGTCGGTCCTTTATATGCTACAAAACGGTATCTATCGACGTCGTAAAACTAACATATTTTAATTAATCGCCAAATCGTGTATTTTCGAAAATATTAAAAGGTGAAATATTACGATAGCAATACTTTTTAACCAACCGATATGCTATAAATACTAATAAATTCAGTATCTCAATGTCCCGTAAACAGTTTTTCGGTTAACCAATGAAAATCGCCGCACGTTCCCTTTAGCCAAATAATGAACCAACGCCTCCAACATGCAGCAGTGAAGACCTCTCTGTCGACACGACTGAAGAAGATGCATGGAAACAAATACAGATCATATTAACTTTCATTCTTCTCTGCAATATTATGCCCTTTCAAAGATATGGTTCCATTACTTATACAGCATTGTAGCGCGTGGTGCAATATTAAATAATTGCAAATAGCACTATGGACAGTTAATTTCCCGCCTGTATCACCAGCACGGTGAGGCTGAATATAGGAAGAACAAATAAATAATTTAAAATATACATTACGTGTTTGACACGTCACAATGTGACGTAACAGAGCCGAAACTGACGTAACAGAGCCGAAACTGACGAAAATGACGTGCCGTGAAACATACGTCATTAGGTGTCGCATTATGACGTGAAACATTGACATCGATGAGACGTCACAGTGAGTCACTTTACAAAGAGGTCCTAAGGAGTAATTATTTTTAACGTCGGCAAAACAGGGTTTTCATACAGCTGACTACTGCCTAGCATAAGCATTTAAATAACATTAAATTTCTAGGGGCTATGTATGAGCACGTATAAATGTGAAATGTCGTTACTGTATTTTACATCAACGCGTCAAATATCACACGTTGGTGTAAAATACATTATATAATATTGTATTTTGTCATTATATGCTTCCTGGGAACTTCACCAACCGGTAATTATTGAGACTGCCAAGAGCGCTTTACACTTCAATCTGCAGACCTGCTCATTTCAACATCAACTCGACTCTTCTCTGAGACGCATTCAGCCTCGCTGTAATTTCTGCGCTTTGACTATTCGTTCACATATCCATCACTGTCAATAGTCGATTATTTATTTACCCCGCTGAGCGAACAGGAGCAAACTGGAGTGAACGAAACTGAACATGTTTCGAAACGGCAGTTAGAGGATTAGAAACCGGATTTTCTTGATTTCTCGCAATAAATACAATTCTCATTCAATGCAGTCGAATCGTTATTCGACAATGGAGCGTTGTTATCACCTATATTCATTGGCAATTTATGAAGAATATTATAATAATTTTTTGCTTTTGTATTTTGATGCAAAATAGTTGGAAATACTGCTTAGTCAAACGTTTTAGGTTCGGCTGCATTCACGTCAAAATACTTATCACGCAACACAAGAATAGGCCAATCAACGTGGAGGGGAGGTAATGCTGGAAAGTCTTTCCCAAAACAGAAGATTTGAATAGTAGCTTTACTTAAGACTTGTAGACATATAATCAACAGCCACCCCAGCTACCATTAGACTGGTAGACATATTATCATTTCAGTCTTAGCATAGAGAGATTATATATAGCTGACGTTCGAAGCCTATACTTGTTCTGTTGAACTTTATAC
Organism: Lamellibrachia columna; assembly: GCA_963662155.1. Lineage (NCBI taxonomy): Eukaryota > Metazoa > Annelida > Polychaeta > Sabellida > Siboglinidae > Lamellibrachia > Lamellibrachia columna. The sequence continues at coordinate 20,854,989 of OY759274.1, forward strand.
ATTATGTTCAATCTGCGATACAATTAAATGTGGGATTACATGAAAGTAGACATTCTAGAAACTGCAATGAACTGAATACTTCCCAGAAAAGTTGAGTTAGATAGTGGAAAGAACAGGTCTGCCGATGTTCCACAGTACTGTGACTGTACTGATAGCAATTGAATTGTAATTGCACCTTAATAAGTTGAATGCCTTATAGCGATAGGTGCCTGACAGCGGAGCTTGCAACTGGAGCTGATTGCTGTTCAACCTGTTTACACAATGAGATGGCATTTGCTGAATGACTCGTCGTGTCTCATATGAACCGACATCGAATGGTTGTCATGGCAACTAGACGGCTTACTCGTATATTGTTACGTATGTTGGTTAAGGTCACTGGGCAACTGTTGCATAACTTTAGACGGTCATGCGAAATATTATGAAAAGAGTTGGTGATTGGAGTGTATCAGTTTACCAACAGCGTTGTTGGCAGATGTCCTGATAAACCTCATTGTGTAGTGCGCGCAATGAAACAGCCGGAAAGTTCTATCGTCATTATGAAACTTATCAGCGGCAGTTGATTAAACATGGTGAATCCGCGAATGACACTGCTCTGGTCGGTTATTGTTGATGTTATGTCCGATTATTGGTGATGTTATGTCGATTAATAAGTCAAATAAACAATCCACGAACAATATTACAAAGCCACACGTAGCCCCGGTGACTTGGTTTGCCAACTATCGTTAATATCGATAGTTCAGTGTACTATCATTGATAACTATTGATAGTTAAATTTACTATTGATAGTACAGCATCGTCACCTCGACTATTGTGATGCATCAATATTTCGATGTATTGTTGCGACTTATTAAAGAGAAATGTATTGTTGCGACTTATTAAAGAGAAATGTATTGTTGCGACTTATTAAAGAGAAATGTATTGTTGCGACTTATTAAAGAGAAATGTATTGTTGCGACTTATTAAAGAGAAAGGGTGTTTCGGGACCAGTTTGTTTGTTTCTTCTTTGTTTATTAAAACTGCGCTCTCTCCTAAACATCGATTAGACCATCCGAACGAGAAGGAGCTCTTGAAAGCGCACGCATACACGCATACACGCATACACGCACGCACGCACGCACGCACGCACGCACGCACGCCACAATACACTACACACGCCACACGCAACAAACCACACGCACACGCACGCGCACGCACACGCAAGCGCACGCGCACGCACACAGACACACTCAGAATGGTCGACGTGGAACTGTCGTATTGAGGAAGCCATCTACCCCGGTTTCATGCACTTCGAGTCAACCAGGTGTCAGGCAACCTGCGAATGTTACGCTGCAACTAATATAGCGAAATCGAAGTGATTAGTTACATTTGTGTAGCATCACTTCAGCGGATTCCTCATGAAATAAGATCAAACATGTCACGGATATTGAAGGCTTGACCTATTACATATCACATTCGCAAAAACACATATTCATGCACAATATGCATTGCAAATAGCATGCATAAGCAATGGAAGGTAAAACATGCCATCCCCCTCCACAAACAAAGATAAGCATGACCCGAACAACTGTTGATCAATGTCACTGCACATTATCAGCGATGTGATGGACAAATGTTTAAACTCGACAATCTGGAAGTAATTGTGTAAGCATAGTTTGATATCAGACAAGCAGTTTCAAAGCTAGCCACTATACAAGCGAAACCTTCACATGAATTATGCATTGCATTTGCCGAAACGCAAGAAGATAGATCTGCTTTAACGTCAGTAGAACATTCGATAGAATGTGGCACAAAGGCCTGTCGGCTAAATTGCAGTCCATACGGGTATATATAGGTAGGGGTAGGGCGGTGTCCGGTCATGAAAGGCACTGAATTGGGGAACAACATGCAAATCACTAAACATATTCATACATTGCCCACATTTAACCAATTTTTTCCTACCTTACTGTCTGAAAACAGTCTGCAGCTGTACAAACATGGTGTATTACTGTTTTATGTATTACATTTTTCGCTTATTATATTATTCTTTTGCTGTTATTATTAGTATTTATTATTGTATTATTGTCATTTACTTTTTATATAACTATGTTATACACAGTCAACATTGCAATTATTGGTGCAGAGGTACACCAACAATACAGCCATCAAAGCAGGCCACTGTTGGCAAAGACTGAGTGCCCGTTTCGCTGTTTTGAATAAGACAGGAGCATGCGTTTTAACTATAATATGTCAGAGCATACACAACTGGCTTATACACAGCAGAGTTTCCATTGTTTTTAACGAGTACAAACGGAGATGTGCCACTGCTAACATTTACAGAAAACAGTGAAAAACAATATGTTTGATCTCACTTGTTTGAATTTGACTTTCGCGCTTCCGACCGACGTTCAGTAGTGATCCGCTGTGAGTTGTCCAGCAGAGACACCACCAATCTCACTGTATTTAATACAGTAAGGCCAAGCGGGCAGGGGCCAGTTTTGCACGTTGTACAAGTATTTTGTGCTGGATGTGCCAATTCATCATTGCTAGTTCCAACGTTTGTCGCCATAGTGACATGGCGAAATTAGTTGCATTTTTATAAATATGCATGTACGTTTGGATGTTAGATCGAAAACATGCCTGTTTAAGCAGGCGGTTGGACTGTTGTTATCATAGCTGATTATGAGTGTTATGATGATGAGCATTATGAGTGTTTCTTCTTATGTTGTTGTTGTTGTTGTAGTTGTTGTACTAGTGTTGTTGTTGTTGTTGGTGTCTTAGCTGAAACAAGCACCGTATTGTTCACTTTAGTCTCGTTCGCCATCGTGAACTAGTCGAGAAGAGAGTGGGGCTGTAAACGCATGGTTTGACTGATACCGCCGTCGGATGGCACCACTTATGGGATTAATTCATATTTACGTGTATGCTTAATGCAATATAACATGTGTGTTTTGAATTAAAAAAATTAGGTCATTAATACATCATAGAATTATGCAAAATAATAAAGTACCCTAATATCAAAGAGAACAAACAAAATATACTTCTTATTCGAGTCGAACCAGCGACCAAAAACGTTAGCATTTGGAAATCCGATCATCATAATCACTATTTTGTTCAGTGCGTTATTGCTGTTTGCTGAACAATCTGTTGACAAACAGCCAGTAGACGTCGTGTGGCGCAGGTCCGTTGTACGGGACGAGGCTGAGACGAACTCTTCCACCGCAGTGCCAGCGGCAACACGCGAATCCGGTGGCAGTACGGAAAACAAAAGGAACACATATCTATATATTAATTTTGTTATATTTTATTGTGTGACTTGTGTCAATGTAATGGAGGTTCAAATTTGGTTTGAATGTTTCGTATAAACTGATAACAAATTATTCTTATTTCATGAGTTAGCTAGATTATCAATGTTATTGGTTACGTAGATTTAGGGTAGTCAACCAAATTCGTCACAACAGCGTGAAATAAAGATGTAAAGAATCTGCACATCAAATGTAAGTTGTGACAGTGGTGAAATGGTTAGTGGCGCCACTGGTCGGGAGTTTGCTGCGATGCACGTATCAGTGGCGCCACAAAGAGCATTGCAAGGAACTGAATCACTTCATTCGTCGTCTTACATCAATGCATTTCCCCCAACAATCCTATATATTCCGAGCATAGGTAATAAAGTTGCTGGCTTCGAGCGTATGTTGGCAGTTTTGTGTTGTGTCGGCTGAATATGACCGGTAAATGGTTTTCCATTTCACGTGGAAGAACATTCTATTGAATCTTTGATGAAATTTGAAGGTATCAGAAATACTATCCTGAAAATGTATAGTTTTGCTTTCTACAACACGTCTGGCTTATTTAACATGAATATGAGCACCAAATTGTGGCCAACTTGTGCAAGTCTCAGCTGAACCTATTTAAATTACCTGCCTTGTATCTTTGTATGTGTTCAAAGAACACCATTTTCTTTAGCACATGTCTGCATGGTTTGCCTGTATGATGTAACACCCTCTTGTAAAACAAGCATAACTAAATCATTTCTACACAGTGTTGACGTATTAATTCCAATGTCTTGATATTTCCCGTCGTTCAAGGTTTTGGCCGACCTTTTCTGTGAGAGTGTCGATATTTGTATTTGCTTGGAACATACTTGTTTGAAGAGAGCGACGGGATCTTGCACCAGTGGTCTTGTTCTGCCGGAGGCTATGCTCAAATTTATGATTGGAATATACGTATTGCATAAGATTGTAGGGAACCGTCTATTTCGTCTTGGTCTGCCGGAGGCTATGCTCAAATTTATGATTGGAATATATGTATTACATAAGATTGTAGGGAACCGTCTATTTCGTCTTGGTCTGCCGGAGGCTATGCTCAAATTTATGATTGAAATATAAATGTAAAAACCTGCTATTATTGCTTCAGTTGGCTTAATTACATTAAATGATTGTTCATTGTAGAAGACATTATCTGCTGGCTATGACTATCATGTCTGTTCATTCGAACGTGTTGACGAGCATTCGTTCACAGCTGAAACTCGTGTTACACTCGATCGTGTTTCGGAGGCTCAGCTTTGGCTCAAGCATTACGAAAATATTAACAAAACGTGTGCATCGCAGTTACGAGACTGGAAGTCACGGAGTACCTATATTTATGTCAAAAATTTTACAACAATTCGCTGAGAATGCTTATAGAAATAAGTTGCTTATATATTACACAACATTTTTTTAGGATATAATTTTGTTAATTATTAATTAATTAATTAATTATTTTGAATACTTATCGATTTGTGAACTAATGATTACGTTCTCATGATGTACTTATGTAAATAAATGGTGTTGTCATTTACTCCAACGTGCTATTTTTACTTCCTTAACAACATTTGTTATCACATAAACAATATGTAGAAACGTATAATATAATGCTCGTTTTCTTCGATTTACCATAAAGTAGCATTGTCTCCACAATGAACATATTGTACCACAAAGTAAATATATTTAGGCAATATATATATTTAAAATGAGAATGGTGCTATAATAACAGTTTAAACATTAAAATACATTATAAATGCTAAACTACTGTTTATTTTTTTACATATCTAAATATGTATATTTTATTTATATATACATATTATTTCCTACAGCAGTATATAAACTTCTTTCAGTGTTTTAAGTGAAGTTTGGGACCCATGATGATAGGGGAGCTTTGATCCACTCCCTGTAACATTGTTAATAACGATCAGTCGCACCATCTGACGAGTTCTATAGATGCACGTCATGCTACCTACGACGTCACGTCATGCTCCCTACGACGTCACGTCATGCTCCCTACGACGTCACGTCATGCTCCCTACGACGGTGTGTGTTTTTACCTATAACATATTTTTTTAGTAAATCTAGCGTGGATTGTTATTTTCGTTCTATATCTACTATACGTAATGTTATCAATACAAACATATTGTCAATAACGGATAATCGTTCTTTCAATGCCTGAAACCCATTTTGGCACACGCTGGTCTACTTTTTAGTCAAACTCATTTTTTTTGTGTATAATTGTGATCAGGCACCCATGAGCCTGCATGCATGGGGTCCGATGAGCCGGCTCATGGTGTCCGATGAGCCGGCTCATGGGTCCCCGTATTGACTGGCGCAACATTCTCCCATATTTGTTTGTGTTCAATATGGCATTCTGAAATTGTTTGAGTATTTATATATGATCCATTAGGGTTATTATTTAGTTTAAGGAGCGGCCGTTATTTATCACGCTCAACTATACAATGTTATTACTGGCAAACCTATGTGCAGAGGAAATAAAAATATTCAGTGCACTGAAAAGCTGAACCCACTCCTGATTACTTCATTACACCTACCCAGATGAATTATTTGAAGTCTATTGATTATGGTTAACAATTATTCATGGATAGAGTACTGTGTTGATTTATTTGTTTGAGTGCTTACACATCAACGGCTTGACTACAATCAGGCGGAATCGGCCAGCAACGAAGAGGGGTGTGTTCCCTGAAGATAAGATGGAGGACGCCGTTCACGGTGTAAATGAAAATCAACGGTCCACTAGAAGCGTGGCGAAGGATGTTGGTGTAAACCGGTGTACACTTGGTCGTTATGTGAAAGACGCCATGAGGAGTGTAGATACTGAAGACCGATGTACACTTGGTCGTTATGTGAAAGACGCCATGAGTTGTGTAGATACTGAAGACCGATGTACACTTGGTCGTTATGTGAAAGACGCCATGAGGAGTGTAGATACTGAAGACCGATGTACACTTGGTCGTTATGAGAAAGACGCCATGAGGAGTGTAGATACTGAAGACCGATGTACACTTGGTCGTTATGTGAAAGACGCCATGAGGAGTGTAGATACTGAAAACCGATGTACACTTGGTCGTTATGAGAAAGACGCCATGAGGAGTGTAGATACTGAAGACCGTTGTACACTTGGTCGTTATGTGAAAGACGCCATGAGGAGTGTAGATACTGAAGACCGATGTACACTTGGTCGTTATGTGAAAGACGCCATGAGGAGTGTAGATACTGAAGACCGATGTACACTTGGTCGTTATGTGAAAGACGCCTGAGGAGTGTAGATACTGAAGACCGATGTACACTTGGTCGTTATGTGGAAGACGCCTGAGGAGTGTAGATACTGAAGACCGATGTACACTTGGTCGTTATGTGAAAGACGCCACGAGGAGTGTAGATACTGAAGACCGATGTACACTTGGTCGTTATGTGAAAGATGCCACGAGGAGTGTAGATACTGAAGACTGATGTACACTTGGTCGTTATGTGAAAGAGGCCATGAGGAGTGTAGATACTGAAGACCGATGCTACAAGAAGTCGTTTGTTGCAAGACAGGTTGGTCTATGTATAAATTATATATTTAGAGTGACTAATTTTTGTTTGGATATTCATATAATCCTACGTACGCATGTCTCTTCGTCTATCCGTTGATTTAATATTCTGCATATCTACTGCTTCCCGGTGTTTACCGGTGCTGAGGAGGAAGCCTTGTCGACGTACCTAATCACATCATAGAACATGTTTCATGGTCTAACTCGGTGTACTACTAGGCGACTAGTATATGAGTATGCTGAGCGTCACGGAAAGACCTGCCCATCTTCATGGCCAATGAAATGGCGGGATTTGATTGGTTGCATGGTTTCCTTAAGCGCAGCAACGAACTCGGTTTGTGGATGCCAGAGGCAACTAGTCTGTCGCGTGCTACAAGCTACAACTAGTTTGTCGCGTGCTACAAGCTACAACTAGTTTGTCGCGTGCTACTAGCTTCAACGTAACAAATGTGTTTCAGTTCTTCGATGATTTTTAAACCGTTATCTGTAGGCATGTATATGAACCGCGCGAGATATGGAACCTAGATGAAAGTGGTTTGACAACCGTTCAGAAACCTGGCAAATTGTTCACCCAAAAGGGATTGAAACAGGTTAGTCAGATAATTTCCACTAGACGCAGCACCCTTTTCCACCTTTGTTGCAGCATAAATGCTGTTGGTCTTGCGTTGCCCCCTGCCTATATATTTCCACGGCAGCTCATCGAAAAGCAACTGAAACAAAACATAGAAAAAGAAAATCGGCCATCATTACTGACACTCACGAGAAGGTAGAGTAACTAAACAGAAGAAAGGTAAACATCATCACAAAACCAGAGAAGGCGAAGAAAACATGTCTACCTTTCGCATAGGACAAACATGTCGACCCGGGCGCGAGCAGGCCAGGAACAGGTCACACAGACATCGACAACGACATACAAGGTGAAAGAGACATACGAGAAACAGACGTGGAAGATGACAAGCAAAATGAACATCATGCGGATCTCCACATCCTCAAAGTCGACTATGTAATTGTGTCATACGCTGGAAAAATACAGTCGTTCATTACATCGGCTTGGTGTTGGGTGAGGAAGATGAGGACGGAGACATTGAACTTCGCTTCTTGTGGAAAGCACACAAGATAGACAAGTAGATCCGGTTGTCGAGGACATCCACGCTGTGCCTGTAAGGTCAGTAAAAGTAGTGCTTCACAGACCGGTAGATCAACAATGTCCTATCAAGAGAACTACATGAATTAAGCGGTTTCCTGTAAACCCGGAACACTACCACATCAAATAGGAAGAGATGTGACGATAAGCTGATACATAGTTTGCAGGTAGCTTGGGGTAGTTAAACATAACTACATGTATGATAACAGTCAAAACCTGAAATAACGAGTGACTTTCAAAGCTGTTTTCTAATTTAATTTGATTTGATTATATGAAAAATGTGACATTAGCATATTACATACCTGCGAAGGAATTTAATCTATGACTTTAATTGTACTGACTATCCCAGTTAATATATTGTATTAAAGGTGTGCGTTTTATCAGGGGAACAAACACATGCTATTTGTTTTGTATTAATCTTACATATATTTCTATATCCATCTGTGCTGATTTTTTGCATACAGTGAAACAGAATACACATAGTGATACACACTTCTAGGTTGAGCATTTGAGTCCTCGGATATATGGACAAAATCGTGTGTAAGCTGATCCTGTTGATGCATGCAGTCTCGCCAGAATGGTGGGATTGTAGGTGAATTTATTTGCACAAGTGAATTTATTTCTGAATCGCCTGGGGCTATGTCTTATGGTCACATTCGCGGGCAACGTGTGTTGACCTTTTGTACTCATTCATAAGTAAAACACATTACCTTGCAATCCCAGCTACAACTTAGAGCGCAGTGTCCACATTTGTTTCCCAGTACTTCCCATACCCCATCCCTGCCATGTTGTGTCCTTAATCCAACTGACATGGTTTTTTTGAGACGGCAAGTGAATCCATTTCTGAAATTGCCAAGATTGTGTCTTAGTTGCGGTGGGACAAATGAGCATTTGATTCCTTTTGTCAGTTTGTCCCCATGCTTCTGGCACTACCATCCTTCTCACTGTTGCCGTCACCATCTCTCTTGGGACTGTGTCATATGCCTTCTCTTGGTCCACAAATGCGACTGCAATTTTCCCTCTTCTCAACCATCTGTCTTAATGCAAACATCCCACCAGTCGTCCCTCTGCCCTTTCTGAATCCCTGTTGTTCTTCACCCAATTCTTGCTATTGTTTCGAATCCTCCCATCCAGGATCCTCTCTAGCAGCTTCATGGTGTGACTTAGAAGTATGATGCCTCAGTATTTCCCTGGGTCTTCCATATTGGGACAACTAGTTCTGTCCGCCACACCACTTGTACTTTACTTTGTCTCATACATATATTCAGCAGCCTCTTTGTCCATCTGATTCCACTCTCCCCCGCTGCCATTATCACCTCCACACGCATCTCATTGATGCCAGGTGCTGTCCCCTTCGTCATCCGTTTCATCCCAGTTTGCATCTCTGTATCAGTAATATCAGTTACCTCCACTATCCGTGATCAACGTCCCACCCTTCACGTCCTTACTATTCTCATCCCTGTCTCGGGTCATATTGTGTATCATATTCTTTCCACCATCCTTATCTAGCTTGCTATACACGTCTGCTTCCATATGTCTCGCCTTATCAACAGCTCTCGTTGCCGCTTTCTTCTTCTGCCCGTACGTGTGCATCATCCATCAGCAAAAACATCACTAGTCAGCAAAAACAAGTGTAAAAACGAGGTTTCAGTTTGTTGAATAAAGTAACTTTCCTTAATTTACATCAAACTTGGCATATGAGTACAAGCTGTAACGTAGGATATGGAGGCATATGAGTACAAGCTGTAACGGAGGATATGGAGGCATATGAGTACAAGCTGTAACGGAGGATATGGAAGCATATGAGTACAAGCTGTAAAGGAGGATATGGAGGCATATGAGTACAAGCTGTAAAGGAGGATATGGAGGCATATGAGTACAAGCTGTAACGGAGGATATGGAAGCATATGAGTACAAGCTGTAAAGGAGGATATGGAGGCATATGAGCACAAGCTGTAACGGGGGATATGGAGGCAATGCATTTCCATACTAATGATTTCTTTTCTTGTTTTATGATACACTGAATACTGGAACGAATTAGTGGGGTGATCCCCTTTACAAAATAAATCTTACACTGGACTTAGCTGGAACTACAACCAAATATAACAACATTTGGCCAACTTTAATTAACGCAGAGCATATGTGTGCAACAAATTTCTTTTAATATTACACTTCCAGTATGTATTGCTCTTTTCAACAAATTATATTATCGTCACAGAAACGTCATTTGAATTTACATTTACACCTGAACTAGTGTACATAGATGTAGAATACCTGCTGTTTGCATTGATACATTCAATATTAGGCTAGGCTCTATAAGTAGATACTGTTTTTTTGTAACGGAGATGACAGAAATGCCCTTGTAATATAACTATTAGTATTTTCTATGGCCTGGTAAAAGTATTTTGAGGGAGTCTGTAAATGCATCAATGTGTCATTGATCTTTTATTTGTAAGCTTTGTGTGAACTTACCAGAATAAAGATATCACAGAAGTCGTACTTTTCAATTATTTTTCATAGGTTTCACTGTTATATTAACATAACAACACTGCATTAGGATGCCTCTCATTTCTCATCGTAGTACAGTTATGACAACTAGAAAAATAGTGTACAGCTAGTTCAGTTAATGAAATGGTTGTTGATCGAAATAAGATACGCTTGACATCCCATGCGTGGCTTCTTAATGTTGAGACACACACATTATTGGTAAAACTGGCGCCAACAAGAATTATTCCTCACTGAAACGTTCGTTGGCAATAATGATCTTCTGGTGATCCGGTATAAAAAACGACGCGTAACGCCGATGACGCTGAAGGGAGATAATTCACAACAGTACCATAGCAGGAATAACGTATTTACTATAAAACAGACAGACTGTTCCTTGGAGAATAGTCTGAAAAGTAAGAATCATCTCCGTTATAGATTTTATTAGGCTTTTAGGTAAATGTAGAGGAAATATACTTGCTTGTTTTCCTATTACGCAGTGCAAAAACGTAACGGAGAGTCTTTCTTATTTGACGCAAAGCTGTCGTCTGATCTTTTATGTCTTTCTTGGTCAACAGCCGCAACAAAAACACAGGGGCAGGCAAAACAGTGTTTGCCATTTATATTCATTTAAATGTCTAAATATATCGCCAGATTTGCAGATATGAAAAGCTATGTACTCTGTATGTCTGCATTGGTAAACACATAGAGTGCAATTATAAAACACAATACGACAGTTATCCCCAATATAATCAGAAAAAAAGCTAAAATGTGTATACGATGTAACTATACACATAATTTTTTTTTATTTCATCACATACATAAAGCTAGAGCAAAGAACATCCCAAAGGTGATTATCCAAAGTTGAAGATTATCATATATATGGCTAAACTATGACACTGTTTAGGTAGAAGTATAATCACGATATCGAAGAATGAAATATCATAAGTAAAGTATACTACAGAGTGTTGGGAAAAACATACACAACAGCAAACTCACAACATACATATCACCGATAGTCCAAGTAGATCACAGCAATTAGATACAATTTCAATACATTAGACATCGTGTTCAAAAGAAACACATCTCATCGTCCATGTATGTGAGAACCTAGACTTATGTAATTTTGATGGGACATATATCGTTGACTCTAGGTACAAGGTCATACTTCGCACGTGGCCGACATTTATATAAATTAGTACGCGGCCTTGATCCCCTCCACCCTATTTGTACGCTTTGTACGAATAGGTAAATGTCGACAACTGTAGTCTGACCCCAAATAAAAAGACAATGTGATATTCGTATTACCGTAAGTACGGACGATGGTGATTAGAATATTTATTGAAAACCAAATTAAGACGAGTAACATAATATATTACAATACGTCAAGATATCAGGAAATCAGCATCCTATACATATTGGACGGAACAACATCACTGACGTTCAAAGAATGCCCAGCAATGCTGCTGTTTCATTTTGCCCTTAGCTGGAACTACATACGAAATGAAGAAATGTAATCAAGGACCATCTTGTGGTAACCAGCATATGGAAGAACATGCCAAGACAAACCAACCGTCGTGTTTATTGACTGTCTAAAAAAAGGTGTGGAACCGGTGGAGTTTCAAATGATAACGATGGATAAGTGGTGTCTGGAGACAGATGGTTGAAGCCAACCCAGTCTTGTACTTATTAACCTATTCACCTACACTCGTGGTGCAGTTCGTTTCCCCTTCCTCTCCTTAATATGGTCTTCACGAGCTGTGGGTTTACGTCAAATAAATACTGGCAGACTTCATCACGAGGAGGCGTCGCACTTCTTGTTCCAGACCATCAATAAACCATCCGGAATTATGGAGACGGCAGTTCAGGCAAATGAAGAACGACATCATTATGCGATGCTCTTCTCGGTCTCGAAACTAGTGCAGCAACACACGAACCACTTATATTTTAACGGCTGCTTCAGTTCGCCACTACTACGATCTCCAGACAATGAACGATCTGTAGACAAAGTTACCATAATTGCAGCTGGGAAATACAAAAATAAAAAATAAAACCAAGTAATTAATAATCTACACAGACCTGTCCCGTAATTTTTTATGTGGCCAGATGTACGATATACCACACACTCAACGTACAAAAACACGAAGTTAGCCCAGCTACAATGTGATTATAAAATGCCACCTCGCAAGCTAGTTGTTAATTAACAAGCCAAGTCCGTCGACAGCGCTGTAGAGCACTGGATGATTATGGCGCTATATAAATATCGCATTTTATTATTATCAATATTATTACTGCCGAGCCCATTAGCTGGATGTCGTTTATTGACCAGAAGTATCTTGTTGCAGCAACGCCAAACATAGGTAAATAGTAACCATGCCAATATCATTAGCACCTTCTAATGCGCCGTATTGTCTGAGTTTCTATTGTACTTCCCAAGAGCATCACATGAACCAGACCTTGACTTCCGCGATTGGTGCTGGGGCAGATCATTGTTTTCCTTCCAGGTTCATATCACGCGAATAAAGTGCCAGTGACTTTCAGACAGAAACCCCTTCACGAATACCGTGCAACCTGAAAACAATAGTTATGAACAGAGTAAACGGCACATTTGCGAACGGCGACATTTGTGCTGTGCACGAGTTTGCATTTCTAGTTGCTGGTTGATGCACGTGATGGAAGGATTCCTGATGTATGATGACTGAATCCGGATTGTTTGGGCGACATATGATGGAAAACACCTTCCGTATTGATTTTCTCGAAAACTAAATCATAGGATTTGACGAAAACGCGACTGCATGTCGGTTACAAGAGAAAAATCGCACGGTACAGTTTCCACAATGTGGAATTATCAGTCTCGCTTTAGCATTAGCATAGTAGACTTACACCTGCTTGGATAAAATTAATGTTGGCGCTTTGTTAGAAATATAAATGCACATTATCTGTGCAGTGGTGTTTCCCGTGTCTCGCTAGAACATTTTATAGAGCTGGAAAAACAATATATGGCCTTTCAGCTTCAGCTGGGGACGCCAATGGCACGAAACGCAATCGTCTGCCAATTGACTGCTATATTTGACGTGGTGTAAAATAAAGTCAAACGAGAAGGTTGGTGACTTTTTCGGGAGGATTGTTTCGAATGAAACTGCAACTTGATGCGCCGCCTTGGTATTAGAAACGGCTCACTATTGAATATTGGACATCTGATTATCTTTGCATCGTACATCCGAGAGTTTAACAAGTTACAGCCTATATCATAATCACAATTAAGAAATGTGATCACATCGCACCTGCCATGGGCGTGACTTCCATCCTCTCGCCGATCTCACGATAAAGTTACGAAATTTCACCAAGGAAGAAAATCGTGATTTGTCAGCATTTCCATTATCACTTCAGTAAACGCTAGAACAAGCATTAACTAATTTAATAGTTTGTCTGATTATTTCACAAAAACTACATACAAAAGTTGCAAAAACGAGCTAGCATGTTGTAGTGTATACTAGGTAGGTTTGGTTTTTCACAAGTTTAATTTGAAATGACGCTATTCACACATTATGGAGATTTGAACATCAACGAACCTGATTCGCAATGGGCTCAATAAATTTAGGTTTGAGCTATAATTATGGTGTCGAATTGTGCTTCATTATTAGTAGCTGACCTATATAGTGACGGTCGGGACATTGCAAGACGGAAACAAACGTCGGATGTTCAAAGCGCCAGACTCAACGCCGGGCTGACAAGTATCGATTGGTCGCAGCACAGACGGCCAGCTCGAGAGAACATCCAGCCAGTCAGCTCGTGCGACCTGGGCGTCAAACGGCAGCGGCTGTAGAACCAGGAGTCGTCGGCATCTACGCGCGCACGTTGACAGCAACACAGCGGGTATTTGCAAATGTTACCCGCAGAACTGTTCTCGAATTACAATCCGAAGAGTATGTGAAATACTGCCCAAGGTAATGTGTCAATAACCTGGCTGATGCGAATGAAAGTGATATTACGGGTACATATGTTGAAAGCAATGCGATGTGACATGGTGTAATTATGCGGTATATTGCAATGTGTTTTTGGAATAGCACTAGTTGTTGTATATACAAACACTTCACATTGTTACAACACGAGTTGGTACACTCCTTAGAGGAGACGGGGGTAGTGACGGTTACTGCTGCGTAAACGTCGTGATGGAGACCAAGCCAATGGTGTCATTCACGTATGTTGTAAAGCAAGTATTTAAAATTACGCTGGCTGAGTCATGCATGGGTGTTGATTGCACCGTAACGATGTGTTTAATCGTTGTGGTTGCATATGTAAATGCAATTATCTAAGTACACTTTATAACTTGTGGTATTCCGTTTTGTACTCCATGTGCCGAGTACACTTTCCGAAAATAATCATTAAGTGTACCACTGGACAGTTTTGTTTAACAAACTGGAAATCTGTTTTAAGTGGGGTACCACAGTGATCAGTATTAGGTCATACACTGTTTTTAATATATATAAATGATTTGGAAGATAACATATCTAGCAAAGTAATCAAATTTGTAGATGACACAAAAGTATTCAGAAAGGTTACTAATGATAAAGATAAACAAAGTTTACAGGATGATCTAGATAAATTAGTTAAATGGTCAGAAAAATGGCAAATGTTATTAAATTTTGGGAAGTGTAAATGCATACACATAGGACATGTAAACATGGACGAAGAATATAGAATGGGGGATGCTGTACTAGGCAGAACCACACAAAAAATTACTTAGGTGTAACATTTAGTGCTGACATGAAAGTTTCAGAGCAATGTATGATTGCTGCTTCGAAAGGAAATCAAATTCTAGGGCTAATTAGGATAACTGTCACGTATAAGGAGAAACTGCTAATTGTACCCCTGTACAAAGCAATAGTTAGACCACATTTGGAATATTGTATACAAGCATGGAGGCCGTATCGTAAGAAGGACATAGGCAAGCTAGAAAGACTACAACGAAGAGCAACTAAAATGATTCCAGAATTGAGAGACCTTAGTTATGAAAATCGCTTAATACAATGTGGTTTGACAAAAGTGTTTAAAATAATGAACGGTTATGAGGATGTTGTTAGGAATATGTTCTTCAAACTTAAAGAAGGCAGTAGGACACAAAGCAGCATTAGTTAAGGAACAGTGTAGGTTGGACATGAGAAAGTACTCTTTCTCACAGATGGGTGATAAATGAATGGAACAAACTGTCAAATGATTGTGTTAACGCTAGTAGTGTAAATATGTTTAAAAATAGAATTGACAGATATGTGATAAGGGCGGGCTACGCATAGATGATAAAATTGTTGGATTTTCGATAAGCCAATGGCTTCCTTGTCCACTTGCCATCTGGAACTTGTTGTTTGGGATGGCAATCTTGTTAAATCTTGTTAAACTGAAAGTACAGTCAAATGGGCGTCAGGCATTCCAGTTGTAATCCTTTTTATGGATTGCCATAATACCAACGTCGTTGTATATTTTATTATTCATACAAAGGGCAGTAGCAGAGCCAGGTCGAGCAGTATAAATGGCTTGGATGTATATAGGGCACTCCTTTCTGGTAGCCTGGACATTTTAATCAATAGCACGGGCACGCAACTATGTGTTATGTAAATCCTTTTACTTCATTTGTATGTTGGTTGGTGCTAGCTGCGTAACACGTGAGTTGTTGGATAGTATAATTCGTGTGTTAGTGGTGCTACGTCATTCGTGTGTTAGTGGTGCTACGTCATTCGTGTGACGACGCTGAACACTGATTATTCAATATTTTCAAAACTTGCCCAAGAACGAAGCTGTGTACCTTGATTAACCAGTTTAGCCGATTAACACTACTAATTGGTTACATCTTACCGAATAATTTCGATGGATGCCACCATCATATAATATACGCGGCGGTAGATGGTCATTGTTTTAAATATAATAATTTCTTTATGTCACTGCTCTCGTTGTCTATATTTAACAAGATTTTTTTTGCAATATTGCCATCCAAAGGAAAATACCAGATGACAAGTGGACAAGGAAGCAATTGGCTTATCGAGAGTGTAATAATTGTTAATCTATGTGTAACCTGCCCTTCTGAGATATTTGTCAATTCCTTTTTTAAACACATTCACGTTGCAATGAAAACTCTGCGCTGTTCCTTCACTAACACTACTTCGTGCCCTGTAGTATTTCTATATTTCCCAAATGTCACTGATAGTAATTTATCTGTCCGAAACGTTATTCTGTTGCCTCGCTCTCGGTAGTTATATATCTTGCGTAACTACGTTTGGCATAGGCTAATTTCAGAGGAGCTGAGATTCTTATGAGCTCCGAAGCAGCACGATTTTCGCCATAAAGCTAAATATTCCCATAAAACGATGGACGGCAGAAACACGTCTGACGTCACACTGGAGTCTACTGCTCGGAATCTAATTAATTTTGGATATTCGTTAAATCTACATAACGTGACGAACATGGAATCCCCACGGGAGGAGAAAAAGACAAATGGTGACCGAACATAGAATGACCTTCATTGATGAATGCGCTACTTATGCAACTTAGACGTTATTACACGGCGGGCATGGTCACGTCTGACATGCGATGATATAAGTAACCTAGATATCTAAGGACAGCTATAAATTAACAGGACAGGAAAAACACTATTAACTTTAGTGTAATTACACATTTATGAACGGGTCGATACCCACGCTGGTGGAAAATCGCTCAGACATAGCATGGTTGAAGGCCAAAGAATACACATGCGGGGGAATTAAACTCTCGAAAATTGCGACGTAATACTAGCAAAGTCTGGCAACGCCCTGCCACTGTATTACGTAAGTTGGGACAATCAAAGAAAAGACGCATAACGTTGCCAACAGTTTTACGCAGTTGCTCACGTAGCGTTGTGGACAGTGGAACGTAATAAGTACAAAGGGTAATTCGACTGCTCGTAGAAGTGGTAATATAGGGGAGAATTATTTCGAAAAAAAATAAAACTGAGACGACCCGACCGGGGGGTCGTAAATGAACCCCCGAAAGAACCAGTACAGGACGTTCACATCGAATTTGATCGAACACGTGTCTATCAAAGGTTCACACCACGTTACATAAATCTACTAAGTTTAAATTGAGTAGATCAAGGTGCATAAACTCGTTAGAGTGTTTAATATAGATTATATGACAATTATGATTATCATCAGCAGTTGATTTTTTTTTATATAGATGTCGTTCAAATTGACGATATTTATGCTCGGTTTTTGATACTAGGGTGTTTTGAACTTACTAACTGTGTGATTTGAACTGAACATAGTGTATTGAATGTAAGTTGACAATATTACCGTGGTGTTTTCGATGGGTAGTATTAAGAACATACTACACCGGCTTAACTGCTCTCATTATCTCAGCGAAATCGTGTCAGGGATAGTGACATGCACTTTGTTCAACCTCAGTGAAATGCATTGGACACTAATTGATAGCACAAGATTACTGCAGCATGGAGCAACTGCGTGATAATCATGTACCGTCAATCAATAACTGTTGTTCGCCGTGAGAGGTTTGTGGTGTTGTCGAGGCTACAATGCGACAACGACGCAACAATCCATGTAAACTCACCGGCCAGTATTAATTGACGCAGTGGATATTAGTGATTGAAGACTTCACAGAAACCGTTGATATAGATTTTCCTCTGAGCACAACTGTTTTAAGACATATTTTCTAGAACTGCATATACGAACTTTTACATTGATTTCATATAATATATTTAATGGTCCTGTCGTAATAGTAGCGCTTAGCTTTCTTTTGTGGTCTGGATTGATCACCTTTTTACGGTCTATTTGCATTACAATACAACACGATATAAATTAACTGCTTTCCGCCAGAATGCAAAATTGTTGGGCTCTACTTGTTTAAAGAATATTTCGAGGAATCATATGAGATTAAGTTATTCAAGCCTGAACACGACGTAATATACTGATTTCAGATAATATCCGGCAAAAACGCAATACATTTTCTGTCACTGTTTGCTTGGCATGAAGTGTTAATTGTTTAGATAGCGTCAACGCACACTAATTGATTAACTCAATGATGAGTAGTGGAGGTGGATATCAACACCACTTAGCAGCTATGATGATTACACGTGCATTCGAAACTAATAGCATTATGTAAAGACAATTATTCTCACGATGGGTATAACCGATAATTTCGCCGATTGCATTAATACATCCATTCCTATAATTTCGCAGATTTTGCCGAGCTACAACATCTGGTGATTTCACATAACTGTATTCTATTCAACATCTACGTCGATACTTTCGTAATCACCTTCGAATATGCAAATGCGCGATCACTTAATATTGTGTTTCATGTTACATGTTACATGTTACATGTTACATGTTACATGTTACATGTTGCGCATACGAAACGAAAATTGCAGTCGTTCCTACTCCTCTCATACTGTTGCACTCGACGGCAACTCGCAACTGTAAGGTAGCATCTATTCCATTTATACACGATCCATGCATAACCCTTACCACGCTATTGGTTTATTTTTTATTTTGGTTTCATGTCTTGGCTGTATAAACACGTCTTCCTAAAA
Organism: Lamellibrachia columna; assembly: GCA_963662155.1. NCBI lineage: Eukaryota > Metazoa > Annelida > Polychaeta > Sabellida > Siboglinidae > Lamellibrachia > Lamellibrachia columna. Next base: position 20,874,027 of record OY759274.1, read on the forward strand.
GTTCAATATTTTATTTCCGATAAGTCACCAACAGCAAAACAAGCCACTGCTTTATGATTTTATTTCCTTTACAAAAGGGAGGAAACTGGGGCAGTATTTCTCCGTGTCGAGGAAATCGATGATTACGACCGTCGTATATTTTTATGGACGTAGCCAATCTGAAAACAACAACCCATATACTACCTGAGTGTGTTTACTAATCTGTTAAATAGTGCGCGCCGCTCGTATTGTGAGTATCGTATTGCGTGCGTGTTTCCTGCATACACGTGGATAACTATCTGGTGCCACCTGGTGTCATTTTAAGCTGTGCACTCCCCCTTTCAATGTCTAGATCCGCCCCATGGCATAGGTCATCGGTATTGGTAACATTAAGACATTCATCACGCTTGCCATTCGAAACTTCCAAGCGCGCGATAGTGTTACATCTTCCAAAAACCCAGATATTTCTTAGCAACGAGCCTAATATTTTTTTATCCGGCAGTTGGGACAAGGGTGACTCTCACGTTTGTGGGGGTAGAAGGGGTAATACCGACATCATTAATGATTCACGAATATTATTTAAAGCTAAGCGTACACTGCTAAACTTTTGTTTTGGGTCGTGCGATTGCTCTACTTAACACGGATCAGTCGTGCAATGTCCGTTGGTCCTTAACACGGATCAGTCGTGCAATGTCCGCTAGTCCTTAACACGGATCAGTCGTGCAATGTCCGCTAGTCCTTAACACGGATCAGTCGTGCAATGTCCGCTGGTCCTTAACACGGATCAGTCGTGCAATGTCCGCTGGTCCTTAACACGGATCAGTCGTGCAATGTCCGCTGGTCCTTAACACGGATCAGTCGTGCAATGTCCGCTGGTCCTTAACACGGATCAGTCGAGCAATGTCCGCTGGTCCTTAACACGGATCAGTCGTGCAATGTCCGCTGGTCCTTAACACGGATCAGTCGTGCAATGTCCGCTGGTCCTTAACACGGATCAGTCGTGCAATGTCCGCTGGTCCTTAACACGGATCAGTCGTGCAATGTCCGCTGGTCCTTAACACGGATAAGTCGTGCAATGTCCGCTGGTCCTTAACACGGATCAGTCGTGCAATGTCCGCTGGTCCTTAACACGGATCAGTCGTGCAATGTCTGCTGGTCCTTAACACGGATCAGTCGTGCAACGTCCGCTGGTCCTTAACTCAACAAAACTCGAGCCGCGTGTTGGTTTGAAAGGACAACTGTTGTTGAATTAAATCGCAGCAAAAACGTTGTGCAATGCGTGCTGGTCTATGACGAGACGTCTCACAAAGTCTGGCAATGTACGCTATTTCACAACTCGAAAAACAATTTCATTCGCGGCAAAGGGCGGAAAACGCCGCCAGTAGTGTGTCCGATTGATGCGAACCCACAACACTAGGGGCGCGCGTGCATGCAGTTCCAGAAAATAACGCTAGGATCGTGGCGGTGCGCACACGAGTTGCGACAACTTGTGTTGTACAGTGTACACAGACCAGTCGCATTGCTTAGTGGAATGTGTTCAGGCCCCGTCGCCTAACCACGGTGAAGAAATCGTTAGTAGGAGGCATTACTCCGTCTCAGGAGACGATGGACTGCGTCCGTGTTGAGGGTCATCACTGGGTTGGACAGCGTCTGCGAGAGCGACAGTCTCTTCCACAGCTCACGCAAGCAAACGCTGACGGTCCACAGTCAGCAGATGCCCTCTCGTTTCGCCGTGCTCTCTGTCGTTTCAGGTGTTCAGTTCTCTTCGACTCTGCTTTCCTGGTGTCCCTCCCGGCAACCATTCTCCAGGTGTCCCGGTCTGCGGTTAGGTCCTCCCCACCCGGGGGTTCCAATCTCTGTCGCCTTTATGTCTCTCTTGCAGACGTCTTGTGACCAGTTAGTCTTGTACTGGTGATAAACTCGCCGTAAAGTAGAGATGGCCCAGCCATCGGAGTCGTCGCTGGGTCAGGAGAGCGAATATGCTGGGACCCATGCACGCCGGAGTACCTCTGTGTTCGGTACTTTTTCTTACCACGTGATTCCCAGCACCCGCCTGAGGCAGTGGAGGTGGAAGCTGTTCAGTCTCTTCTCCTGACGGCCATAAGTTGCCCATGCTTCACTTCTGTATGGTAGTGTGCTGAGGACGCATGCCTGATAAAAAATTAGATTTGTGTTCTCCGTCAGCTTCCTATTTGTCCAAACCCTCTTGTTGAGTCTTGACACGACAGTTGCAGCCTTGGCAATCTTGGTGCTGATTTCAGAGTCAAGAGACATGTCGCTGGTGATGGTCGAGCCAAGATACGTGAAGCTGTCAACAACCTGTAGAGTGGCGTCGTCGATGTTAATGGAGGGCGCATTCTCTATATCCTGACCCAAGACGTTTGTTTTCCTGATGTTGGTCGTCAGCCCAAACTCCTTGCAGGCATGGGAGAACTGGTCAAACAGCTACTGCAGGTGATCCTCAGTGTGAGAAGTTAGCGCAGCGCCATCGGCAAATATCATATCACGGATCACAGCTTTCCGCACTTTAGTCTTAGCGCGCAGTCTCGCTAGATTGAACAGCTTGCTCTATACTACCATGAGCATAGAGATCAAGGTAGTGCTCCACCCGTCTGTCCCTCTGCTTGCTGGGGCCTGTGATGGTATCCCCTGTCTTTGTCTTCAAAGGGGCCGCTTTAGTAGCTGATGGGCCTGGTGCCTTTTTAATGCCATCTAACATCCCTCTAGCATTTCCAGCTTCTGCAGAAGACTGTATGATCGACACTATTTGGCACAGTGTCGAGCAGTCCGTTGTCTACTGCGGGCTTGCTTGTAGTTGACGAGGGCTTTCCTTTTGGCTGCAGTGTCTGGTTCTATTTCGGCCCAACAAGCCTCAAACCAATCAACATTTCTCTGTTCCCGCCTCCCATATGCAGTGAGTGTAGTGTTGTGGATGGTGTCGTGAAGATGACCCCACGTGGATGCTGCGCATTGATTTTAGGTGTTGTTGTTTGACAATGCTTGGTCCAGGGTGTTATGGAATTGCTGGTTCCTTTCAGATCACCCGTGAGGCCCGGGCGCTCGGCACTTACATTCCAGCTTGCATTGCAAAGTGCTGGAAACTTCTTTTTCTTCATGTTTTTCTCTGGTGCAGGGATTTTCGACCCACTTGTTGAGAGAAACTCCCCGAGCTTCAAGCACCCAATGAAACAGGCAGGTCGTGACGGGACAGCATCTTTCTGGCAGGGGGCTGCCCAGGTTTAGGCGGGCGGTAGATGTCCAATGAAATCCGAGAACCTCTCCCACCGTCGAAAGCAACCCCTGTCGCTCGTTCTCTACGCCAGTCGAACAAGAACTTAAGAACGGTAATTGCTGCTTCCCATGTTCTGTCTACTGGAATGTCCTCTCCAGGGCGCAGGCCTGGGCAGAAATATGGCGGCTCTGGGATGTCCAATCATTAAACCCCCCCCCCATTCTATCTTGCTGGTGTGAACCAAAGGAGTGCTGGGCACTATGTTTGGCATCAACTTGGATGCAGCTATTTATCCCATAGCTGGGGATCTGGTTTGTGGGCACCAGGGCGTATCAATACACCGATGGACCTGCGTACCGCACATCCAGGGGTCAGATCTCCTTCGAGTCCCCTGCAGTTCAGTCTGGGGCCGTGGTGCGCCCAGTGGACATGTGTCGCCACGTGGATGCACTACGCAGGGCTTGCTGAAGGAGAGGCTATATACGGACAGGAGAGACTGACCTATTTTGCTCTCTTTTTGCGTTGCTGAAACAGCGGTGCTAGCCAACGGTGAGGGCTGAAAGAGAGAGGTGACAAGCACTCTATCACTACACCAACGCACTAGACGCGTCAACAACAGCCGGAGACACACGGAAATCGTTACTTGTCGTACAAAAGCGTGACTCGCAACAGATGTTCTGCAATGTAGGCCTGGCGTAACGCATATAATTTACTATGTAATTAGGGTAATCAATTATGACTTTCATCTTACTGACATGAACGCTCAACGTCATCACGTCCCACTATGAATTTCGATAATCTGTTCAGCTGATAGTACAATATGTTTCCTTACTTATCAAGGAAGTTCGCGACTCTGCCAGCTGTATCAAGTAACGATATCTAGTAATATTAAATAGCATTTTATATTATATTGTCTTTTACATTAATATACAGTTAGATTACACAAACACTAAACATTAATTTTGTTCTACTTGATAATATGACACTAATGATGAGGCTCGCACCATATTAGAGCGACATAGTTTAGGCTCAGCAAACTACATGAGACCGCAAGTGTAACCAAGTGCATGCTCCACTCCCAGTGCGTCGTAACGTTAAGTAGCGGGCATTACGGTTATTCCCATTCGCCCGCAGTGTACCGTTACAAGTCACAAACATAACAATTTCGTTTCCTAATCACTACCTTCCACTGTTCGATTATTCGGTTGTTATGCTAGTGCAAATACAGTTCACGTGTAAACAGAACAATAAAGAATCCCTCGTCAGGTGCAGTGAAAACATTTCATACGGAGCACGTCGGTTGCTAATTAAACATTTTAAAGTTTAGTACTGAAACAAGATAAATATATAAATACTCAATAAAAAATAAAATAACCTCGGATTGGAGGACACGTTTATTGATCAGGCGACATCGCCTTCTTGTTTTATGTCGAACTAAATCTGAATTTATTACGTCGCAAACGACATAAAAACGACCGTGACGCGCCTAACATGGAAACAGCGACTGTAACGACCATTGAAGTAGAGCATAAAATTCATCCATCACTTGACAAAAAAACAGTTTTTAATGCTGGCCCATATTATCTACTTGGATGAAATTGCAACAGCAGTTCGGAACAGGGCAAACTGAAATAGTGTCGACTGTGTAAGTTGCACTGATGCCACGGAATAACTAATCGATAATCACATCTAATCCTCACTGGCAATGCTGCACAAAATTGACACCTTACTGACACCAACTCGTTGGGATTCAATCCCTGTTAGTGTTAGGGCAGTAGGAAACACCAGGATACGTCGACGTCATCTGAAGACTTATCTTTGTATACGTGCTTACCAAACTTAGGTTCCTTGTGTGTTCGTCTACGGAGTTTTGTAACACAACTGGACCATTGTTTGCTTATTATCATTCCGTATATTTCTTCGATATTGTCCTTCGTGCGTATATACCACTGGTCAATCTAAGCTAGTCACGTTCCGCAGCTGCAGTACGGGCAATAAAAAAACATGTTCCAGACAGGCCCAACCTTCACGTAAGCATTGTATCGATTCCCATAAATTGCTGTATTAATAGCGCCATAGAAAGAACTAATTTGCCGAATACGAGCTCACATATTTCTATAATATGTTCTTCGCATGTTCGACCAATCCGAATTGTCAGTAAATCGGGACTTATTACGTTGCCATTCAGTTTTGTTCGATTCAGTAGCTTGGCAGCGAGTTATGACCACCAATAAGCTGCACACATCCATGTGTATTACACTTATCCAAACTCAAACGTATACAATAAGTATACCTATCTTTGTATTTGTGGAAATGCACGTAAAACATGATCTTACAGGTTAATGAACGAGGAAAACATGTTCTCATGTAGTGCAAACTCAATATTTAAGCCGCTTTGTGCACCTAATAAGAATCTGAACACCAAATGAAACGCGAATATTTGACCAATACGTGTAACGACTCAGTATGCACTAGGCAAATAATCTCAAAAGACAAGATCAAAGAGTTCGTGGAGACTCGGCCTTGTCTAAGGGAAGTGGGGTCCATGTTAGTCTCAAGAATAATTATGTACATTGTTGAGAACAAGAACTACCCGAAACAAAAGGGTTAAACAATAAAAGCTGACAAGGTGCTCTTTCAGCGACTTCTGGTGGCCAGAGATGCAGTTCGTGAGATAGACCTCAATAAGCTGTTGCGTTATGAACTTTCACCAGTTCCAATCGCCATAGCAGACACAACTGGAAATCAACGATCCACAAACATGGCTGTACTTAGAAAACATCCAGAGGTTGACGTGAGCGTCGAAACCCTGTCAACTAAGAACTTAGAACTTAGCACCATTATCCATGGACAAGCCCTTGTGCAAGCAACGAGAAAGCCAGCAGGGTAAAACTCGTTTGGAGATCGTTCTGATGTATTCATTGATGCAGTATTCAGCCATTTCTGCTAGAGATGCACAAGGGTAGATGTTGTCTTTGACCGGAAAGAGTCAATCAAATCAAGAGCCCGAGCAAAACGA
>OY759274.1:20890256-20902756 GCA_963662155.1 Lamellibrachia columna
GAATTGCTCAAAATGAGCAATAAATTTTTGCCAATTATCTTAAAACAAATCGATAGGAATAACGGAATTGGCAATGTACTGTTTAGTATAATGTGTTGCTGTGCATAATTATACCCAGCGAAAATATAATGAATCCAATCAATAAAATAAATGGTGTAATTTCATCACGCTCCTTCCAGCATATGCAATAACAATTTCGCTACCTCTCGGAATTCGCACATTTCAAATTAATGTTTATCAAATATGCTGTGGGATTACCGGTGTTCCAAACGTACCCCCGAGAATGAGTCTTGTTTTGCATTCTAAAAGGAAGAAGATCCGAACTTGTGAAGATAAGTGTCTAAGAAGAATTATAAGGATATGTTGAAAACAATTAGAAACAATTAGTAATGAAACACCATGGGAAAGAACAAACCAAGAACATAAAACTAGTAATGAAACACCATGGGAAAGAATAAACCAAGAACATAAAACTAGTAATGAAACACCATGGGAAAGAACAAACCAAGAATATAAAACTATTAATGAAACACCATGGGAAAGAACAAACCAAGAACGTAAAACTAGTATTGAAACACCATGGGAAAGAATAAACCAAGAACATAAAACTAGTAATGAAACACCATGGGAAAGAACAAACCAAGAATATAAAACTAGTAATGAAACACCATGGGAAAGAACAAACAAAGAGCATAAAACTAGTAATGATACACCATGAAAAAGAACAAACCAAGAACATAAAACTAATATGAAACACCATGAGAAAGAACAAACCAAGAACATAAAACTAGTAATGAAACACCATGGGAAAGAACAAACCAAGAACATAAAACTAATATGAAACACCATGGGAAAGAACAAACAAAGAGCATAAAACTAGTAATGAAACACCATGGGAAAGAACAAACCAAGAACATAAAACTAGTAATGAAACACTATGAAAAAGAAAAGACCAAGAACATAAAACTAGTAATGAAACGCTATGAAAAAGAACAAACCAAGAACATAAAACTAATATGAAACACCATGGGAAAGAACAAACAAAGAGCATAAAACTAGTAATGAAACACTATGAAAAAGAAAAGACCAAGAACATAAAACTAGTAATGAAACACCATGGGAAAGAACAAACCAAGAACATAAAACTAATATGAAACATCATGGGAAAGAACAAACAAAGAGCATAAGACTAGTAATGAAACACCATGGGAAAGAACAAACCAAGAACATAAAACTAGTAATGAAACACTATGAAAAAGAAAAGACCAAGAACATAAAACTAGTAATGAAACACCATAGGAAAGAACAAACCAAGAACATAAAACTAGTAATGAAACACTATGAAAAAGAAAAGACCAAGAACATAAAACTAGTAATGAAACACCATAGGAAAGAACAAACCAAGAACATATAACTAGTAATGAAACACTATGAAAAAGAAAAGACCAAGAACATAAAACTAGTAATGAAACACCATGGGAAAGAACAAACCAAGAACATAAAACTAATATGAAACACCATGGGAAAGAACAAACAAAGAGCATAAAACTAGTAATGAAACACCATGGGAAAGAACAAACCAAGAATATAAAACTATTAATGAAACACCATGGGAAAGAACAAACCAAGAACGTAAAACTAGTATTGAAACACCATGGGAAAGAACAAACCAAGAACATAAAACTAGTAATGAAACACCATGGGAAAGAACAAACCAAGAATATAAAACTAGTAATGAAACACCATGGGAAAGAACAAACAAAGAGCATAAAACTAGTAATGATACACCATGAAAAAGAACAAACCAAGAACATAAAACTAATATGAAACACCATGAGAAAGAACAAACCAAGAACATAAAACTAGTAATGAAACACCATGGAAAAGAACAAACCAAGAACATAAAACTAGTAATGAAACACCATGGGAAAGAACAAACCAAGAACATAAAACTGATATGAAACACCATGGGAAAGAACAAACAAAGAGCATAAAACTAGTAATGAAACACCATGGTAAAGAACAAACCAAGAACATAAAACTAGTAATGAAACACTATGAAAAAGAAAAGACCAAGAACATAAAACTAGTAATGAAACACTATGAAAAAGAACAAACCAAGAACATAAAACTAATATGAAACACCATGGGAAAGAACAAACAAAGAGCATAAAACTAGTAATGAAACACTATGAAAAAGAAAAGACCAAGAACATAAAACTAGTAAAGAAACACCATGGGAAAGAACAAACCAAGAACATAAAACTAATATGAAACACCATGGGAAAGAACAAACAAAGAGCATAAAACTAGTAATGAAACACCATGGGAAAGAACAAACCAAGAACATAAAACTAGTAATGAAACACTATGAAAAAGAACAAACCAAGAGCATAAAACTAGTAATGAAACACCATGGGAAAGAACAAACCAAGAACATATAACTAGTAATGATTCACTATGGGAAAGAACAAACCAAGAGCATAAAACTAGTAATGAAACACCATGGGAAAGAACAAACCAAGAACATAAAACTAGTAATGAAACACTATGAAAAAGAAAAGACCAAGAACATAAAACTAGTAATGAAACACCATGGGAAAGAACAAACCAAGAACATATAACTAGTAATGATACACTATGGGAAAGAACAAACCAAGAACATAAAACTAATAATGAAACACCATGGGAAAGAACAAACCAAGAACATATTACTAGTATTGAAACACCATGGGAAAGAACAAACCAAGAACATATAACTAGTAATGATACACCATGGGAAAGAACAAACCAAGAACATAAAACTAATATGAAACACCATGGGAAAGAACAAACAAAGAGCATAAAACTAGTAATGAAACACCATGGAAAAGAACAAACCAAGAACATAAAACTAGTAATGAAACACTATGAAAAAGAAAAGACCAAGAACATAAAACTAGTAATGAAACACTATGAAAAAGAACAAACCAAGAACATAAAACTAATATGAAACACCATGGGAAAGAACAAACAAAGAGCATAAAACTAGTAATGAAACACTATGAAAAAGAAAAGACCAAGAACATAAAACTAGTATTGAAACACCATGGGAAAGAACAAACCAAGAACATAAAACTAGTAATGAAACACTATGAAAAAGAACAAACCAAGAACATAAAACTAATATGAAACACCATGGGAAAGAACAAACAAAGAGCATAAAACTAGTAATGAAACACCATGGGAAATAACAAACCAAGAACATAAAACTAGTAATGAAACACTATGAAAAAGAAAAGACCAAGAACATAAAACTAGTAATGAAACACTATGAAAAAGAACAAACCAAGAACATAAAACTAATATGAGACACCATGGGAAAGAACAAACAAAGAGTATAAAACTAGTAATGAAACACTATGAAAAAGAAAAGACCAAGAACATAAAACTAGTATTGAAACACCATGGGAAAGAACAAACCAAGAACATAAAACTAGTAATGAAACACCATGGGAAAGAACAAACCAAGAACATAAAACTAGTAATGAAACACTATGAAAAAGAAAAGACCAAGAACATAAAACTAGTAATGAAACACTATGAAAAAGAACAAACCAAGAACATAAAACTAATATGAAACACCATGGGAAAGAACAAACAAAGAGCATAAAACTAGTAATGAAACACTATGAAAAAGAAAAGACCAAGAACATAAAACTAGTATTGAAACAACATGGGAAAGAACAAACCAAGAACATAAAACTAGTAATGAAACACCATGGGAAAGAACAAACCAAGAACATAAAACTAATATGAAACACCATGGGAAAGAACAAACAAAGAGCATAAAACTAGTAATGAAACACCATGGGAAAGAACAAACCAAGAACATAAAACTAGTAATGAAACACTATGAAAAAGAAAAGACCAAGAACATAAAACTAGTAATGAAACACTATGAAAAAGAACAAACCAATAACATAAAACTAATATGAAACACCATGGGAAAGAACAAACAAAGAGCATAAAACTAGTAATGAAACACTATGAAAAAGAAAAGACCAAGAACATAAAACTAGTATTGAAACACCATGGGAAAGAACAAACCAAGAACATAAAACTAGTAATGAAACACCATGGGAAAGAACAAACCAAGAACATAAAACTAGTAATGAAACACTATGAAAAAGAAAAGACCAAGAACATAAAACTAGTAATGAAACACCATGGGAAAGAACAAACCAAGAACATATAACTAGTAATGATACACTATGGGAAAGAACAAACCAAGAACATAAAACTAGTAATGAAACACCATGGGAAAGAACAAACCAAGAACATATAACTAGTAATGATACACTATGGGAAAGAACAAACCAAGAGCATAAAACTAGTAATGAAACACCATGGGAAAGAACAAACCAAGAACATAAAACTAGTAATGAAACACTATGAAAAAGAAAAGACCAAGAACATAAAACTAGTAATGAAACACCATGGGAAAGAACAAACCAAGAACATATAACTAGTAATGATACACTATGGGAAAGAACAAACCAAGAACATAAAACTAGTAATGAAACACCATGGGAAAGAACAAACCAAGAACATAAATCTAGTAATGAAACACTATGAAAAAGAAAAGACCAAGAACATAAAACTAGTAATGAAACACCATGGGAAAGAACAAACCAAGAACATATAACTAGTAATGATACACTATGGGAAAGAACAAACCAAGAACATAAAACTAGTAATGAAACACCATGGGAAAGAACAAACCAAGAACATATAACTAGTAATGATACACTATGGGAAAGAACAAACCAAGAGCATAAAACTAGTAATGAAACACCATGGGAAAGAACAAACCAAGAACATAAAACTAGTAATGAAACACCATGGGAAAGAACAAACCAAGAACATATAACTAGTAATGATACACTATGGGAAAGAACAAACCAAGAACATAAAACTAATAATGAAACACCATGGGAAAGAACAAACCAAGAACATATTACTAGTATTGAAACACCATGGGAAAGAACAAACCAAGAACATATAACTAGTAATGATACACTATGGGAAAGAACAAACCAAGAACATATAACTAGTAATGATACACTATGGGAAAGAACAAACAAAGAGCATAAAACTAGTAATGAAACACCATGGAAAAGAACAAACCAAGAACATAAAACTAGTAATGAAACACTATGAAAAAGAAAAGACCAAGAACATAAAACTAGTAATGAAACACCATGGGAAAGAACAAACCAAGAACATAAAACTAGTAATGATACACCATGAAAAAGAACAAACCAAGAACATAAAACTAATATGAAACACCATGGGAAAGAACAAACAAAGAGCATAAAACTAGTAATGAAACACTATGAAAAAGAAAAGCCCAAGAACATAAAACTAGTATTGAAACACCATGGGAAAGAACAAACCAAGAGCATAAAACTAGTAATGAAACACCATGGGAAAGAACAAACAAAGAGCATAAAACTAGTAATGAAACACTATGAAAAAGAAAAGACCAAGAGCATAAAACTAGTAATGAAACACCATGGGAAAGAACAAACCAAGAACATAAAACTAATATGAAACACCATGGGAAAGAACAAACAAAGAGCATAAAACTAGTAATGAAACACCATGGAAAAGAACAAACCAAGAACATAAAACTAGTAATGAAACACTATGAAAGAGAAAAGACCAAGAACATAAAACTAGTAATGAAACACCATGGGAAAGAACAAACCAAGAACATATTACTAGTAATGATTCACTATGGGAAAGAACAAACCAAGAGCATAAAACTAGTAATGAAACACCATGGGAAAGAACAAACCAAGAACATATTACTAGTAATGATTCACTATGGGAAAGAACAAACCAAGAGCATAAAACTAGTAATGAAACACCATGGGAAAGAACAAACCAAGAACATAAAACTAGTAATGAAACACTATGAAAAAGAAAAGACCAAGAACATAAAACTAGTAATGAAACACCATGGGAAAGAACAAACCAAGAACATATAACTAGTAATGATACACTATGGGAAAGAACAAACCAAGAACATAAAACTAATAATGAAACACCATGGGAAAGAACAAACCAAGAACATATTACTAGTATTGAAACACCATGGGAAAGAACAAACCAAGAACATATAACTAGTAATGATACACCATGGGAAAGAACAAACCAAGAACATAAAACTAATATGAAACACCATGGGAAAGAACAAACAAAGAGCATAAAACTAGTAATGAAACACCATGGAAAAGAACAAACCAAGAACATAAAACTAGTAATGAAACACTATGAAAAAGAAAAGACCAAGAACATAAAACTAGTAATGAAACACTATGAAAAAGAACAAACCAAGAACATAAAACTAATATGAAACACCATGGGAAAGAACAAACAAAGAGCATAAAACTAGTAATGAAACACTATGAAAAAGAAAAGACCAAGAACATAAAACTAGTATTGAAACACCATGGGAAAGAACAAACCAAGAACATAAAACTAGTAATGAAACACTATGAAAAAGAACAAACCAAGAACATAAAACTAATATGAAACACCATGGGAAAGAACAAACAAAGAGCATAAAACTAGTAATGAAACACCATGGGAAATAACAAACCAAGAACATAAAACTAGTAATGAAACACTATGAAAAAGAAAAGACCAAGAACATAAGACTAGTAATGAAACACTATGAAAAAGAACAAACCAAGAACATAAAACTAATATGAAACACCATGGGAAAGAACAAACAAAGAGTATAAAACTAGTAATGAAACACTATGAAAAAGAAAAGACCAAGAACATAAAACTAGTATTGAAACACCATGGGAAAGAACAAACCAAGAACATAAAACTAGTAATGAAACACCATGGGAAAGAACAAACCAAGAACATAAAACTAGTAATGAAACACTATGAAAAAGAAAAGACCAAGAACATAAAACTAGTAATGAAACACTATGAAAAAGAACAAACCAAGAACATAAAACTAATATGAAACACCATGGGAAAGAACAAACAAAGAGCATAAAACTAGTAATGAAACACTATGAAAAAGAAAAGACCAAGAACATAAAACTAGTATTGAAACAACATGGGAAAGAACAAACCAAGAACATAAAACTAGTAATGAAACACCATGGGAAAGAACAAACCAAGAACATAAAACTAATATGAAACACCATGGGAAAGAACAAACAAAGAGCATAAAACTAGTAATGAAACACCATGGGAAAGAACAAACCAAGAACATAAAACTAGTAATGAAACACTATGAAAAAGAAAAGACCAAGAACATAAAACTAGTAATGAAACACTATGAAAAAGAACAAACCAATAACATAAAACTAATATGAAACACCATGGGAAAGAACAAACAAAGAGCATAAAACTAGTAATGAAACACTATGAAAAAGAAAAGACCAAGAACATAAAACTAGTATTGAAACACCATGGGAAAGAACAAACCAAGAACATAAAACTAGTAATGAAACACCATGGGAAAGAACAAACCAAGAACATAAAACTAGTAATGAAACACTATGAAAAAGAAAAGACCAAGAACATAAAACTAGTAATGAAACACCATGGGAAAGAACAAACCAAGAACATATAACTAGTAATGATACACTATGGGAAAGAACAAACCAAGAACATAAAACTAGTAATGAAACACCATGGGAAAGAACAAACCAAGAACATATAACTAGTAATGATACACTATGGGAAAGAACAAACCAAGAGCATAAAACTAGTAATGAAACACCATGGGAAAGAACAAACCAAGAACATAAAACTAGTAATGAAACACTATGAAAAAGAAAAGACCAAGAACATAAAACTAGTAATGAAACACCATGGGAAAGAACAAACCAAGAACATATAACTAGTAATGATACACTATGGGAAAGAACAAACCAAGAACATAAAACTAGTAATGAAACACCATGGGAAAGAACAAACCAAGAACATAAAACTAGTAATGAAACACTATGAAAAAGAAAAGACCAAGAACATAAAACTAGTAATGAAACACCATGGGAAAGAACAAACCAAGAACATATAACTAGTAATGATACACTATGGGAAAGAACAAACCAAGAACATAAAACTAGTAATGAAACACCATGGGAAAGAACAAACCAAGAACATATAACTAGTAATGATACACTATGGGAAAGAACAAACCAAGAGCATAAAACTAGTAATGAAACACCATGGGAAAGAACAAACCAAGAACATAAAACTAGTAATGAAACACCATGGGAAAGAACAAACCAAGAACATATAACTAGTAATGATACACTATGGGAAAGAACAAACCAAGAACATAAAACTAATAATGAAACACCATGGGAAAGAACAAACCAAGAACATATTACTAGTATTGAAACACCATGGGAAAGAACAAACCAAGAACATATAACTAGTAATGATACACTATGGGAAAGAACAAACCAAGAACATATAACTAGTAATGATACACTATGGGAAAGAACAAACAAAGAGCATAAAACTAGTAATGAAACACCATGGAAAAGAACAAACCAAGAACATAAAACTAGTAATGAAACACTATGAAAAAGAAAAGACCAAGAACATAAAACTAGTAATGAAACACCATGGGAAAGAACAAACCAAGAACATAAAACTAGTAATGATACACCATGAAAAAGAACAAACCAAGAACATAAAACTAATATGAAACACCATGGGAAAGAACAAACAAAGAGCATAAAACTAGTAATGAAACACTATGAAAAAGAAAAGCCCAAGAACATAAAACTAGTATTGAAACACCATGGGAAAGAACAAACCAAGAGCATAAAACTAGTAATGAAACACCATGGGAAAGAACAAACCAAGAACATATAACTAGTAATGAAACACTATGAAAAAGAAAAGACCAAGAGCATAAAACTAGTAATGAAACACCATGGGAAAGAACAAACCAAGAACATAAAACTAATATGAAACACCATGGGAAAGAACAAACAAAGAGCATAAAACTAGTAATGAAACACCATGGAAAAGAACAAACCAAGAACATAAAACTAGTAATGAAACACTATGAAAAAGAAAAGACCAAGAACATAAAACTAGTAATGAAACACCATGGGAAAGAACAAACCAAGAACATATTACTAGTAATGATACACTATGGGAAAGAACAAACCAAGAACATAAAACTAATAATGAAACACCATGGGAAAGAACAAACCAAGAACATATTACTAGTATTGAAACACCATGGGTAAGAACAAACAAAGAACATATAACTAGTAATGATAAACTATGGGAAAGAACAAACCAAGAATATTAAACTAGTAATGAAACACCATGGGAAAGAACAAACCAAGAACATAAAACTAGTAATGAAACACTATGAAAAAGAAAAGACCAAGAACATAAAACTAGTAATGAAACACCATGGGAAAGAACAAACCAAGAACATATAACTAGTAATGATACACTATGGGAAAGAACAAACCAAGAACATAAAACTAATAATGAAACACCATGGGAAAGAACAAACCAAGAACATATTACTAGTATTGAAACACCATGGGTAAGAACAAACAAAGAACATATAACTAGTAATGATAAACTATGGGAAAGAACAAACCAAGAACATTAAACTAGTAATGAAACACCATGGGAAAGAACAAACCAAGAACATAAAACTAGTAATGAAACACCATGGGAAAGAACAAACCAAGAACATAAAATTTGTGATGAAACACCATGGGAAAGAACAAACCAAGAACATAAAACTAGTAATGAAACACCATGGGAAAGAATAAACCAAGAACATAAAACTAGTAATGAAACACCATGGGAAAGAACAAACCAAGAATATAAAACTATTAATGAAACACCATGGGAAAGAACACACCAAGAACATAACATTTGCAATGAAACACCATGGGAAAGAACAAACCAAGAACGTAAAACTAGTAATGAAACACCATGGGAAAGAATAAACCAAGAACATAAAACTTGTAATGAAACACCATGGGAAAGAACAAACCAAGAATATAAAACTAGTAATGAAACACCATGGGAAAGAACAAACAAAGAGCATAAAACTAGTAATGATACACCATGAAAAAGAACAAACCAAGAACATAAAACTAATATGAAACACCATGGGAAAGAACAAACCAAGAACATAAAACTTGTAATGAAACACTATGGGAAAGAACAAACAAAGAGCATAAAACTAGTAATGATACACCATGAAAAAGAACAAACCAAGAACATAAAACTAATATGAAACACCATGGGACAGAACAGACCAAGAACATAAAACTAATAATGAAACACCATGGGAAAGAACAAACCAAGAACATAAAACTAGTAATGAAACACTATGAAAAAGAAAAGACCAAGAACATAAAACTAGTAATGAAACACCATGGGAAAGAACAAACCAAGAACATATAACTAGTAATGATACACTATGGGAAAGAACAAACCAAGAACATAAAACTAATAATGAAACACCATGGGAAAGAACAAACCAAGAACATAATTACTAGTATTGAAACACCATGGGTAAGAACAAACAAAGAACATATAACTAGTAATGATACACTATGGGAAAGAACAAACCAAGAACATAAAACTAATAATGAAACACCATGGGAAAGAACAAACCAAGAACATATTACTAGTATTGAAACACCATGGGTAAGAACAAACAAAGAACATATAACTAGTAATGATAAACTATGGGAAAGAACAAACAAAGAACATAAAACGAGAAGGAGGAACAAGAGCTGGATAGGCCATACTCCTAGGAAGCCAACTCAACGCGTGACAAGACAAGCGCTCACATGTAACCTCGTGGAAAGGAGTCCTTGATTGCCTATGCTCCGCATAGTAAAAAATGCTGAAGTCAAAGTAAGTCGGAATATTGCCCACGCGTCTATCCCTGCGGACTAAGGCTGGCCGCCAATATTTTTGGTGGATCAAGTACATGGTGATTCCCAATTATGTTCAGAGAAACCAACTTCGCCTCCCCCCGACGCCTCTGATATCCACATGAAGCATACTACTATAGTAACCTGTCACCTCTTAATATTTGTGAAAATACGCGATTTGGTGATGTAATGATATATGCTAGTTTTATGACACACGCACAGACCGCTTTGCTGCAATTATGCACATGCCAATGAATCTTCACATTTGAAGGTGAGATAAAACGTTTCCATCGGATGATTTATTGGTCTGTCAAGTTCACGTTTTATACCATTTTAAACGGTAAAATTACAATAGCAATCCTGAGTAAAGCATTACATATAACACTGCGAATTTACGTACAGTCTGATAACCAAACATTGATATTTTTTTGCCATTTTAATTATACGTATCCTCCAACCAGCTGCGTATCTGTTAACCAATGAGAATCGTTGTACAATCCCTTTAATTGCGGTTCTGGTTTCGCCAAGACATTGAAAGGTGGCTCAGTACTAATGACACACTGCCTACGTATGCTCCTTGGCGTGAAATTGCAGGCCAGTGTGTCGAACCTTGAGATGCTGCAACTCTCCAGCTCAACGCCACTAAGCAGCATTCTCAGAGACGGCTGCAATGGTTTTGGCACTTGACGGCCTCCCGAAGATCGTTCCCTATGGAGAGTCAACTGAAGGCAAACGCCCAGTTGGCAGATCTCAACTGATATTCAAGGATGTAATAAAACAAATGAAAGACTATTTATTTTAATCAACCTTCTGGACTGAAAAACAGTCGCCGAAGGCTGGTCTACCTGGCGAGTCAGTCTTAGTGGCGGTTCTGCTATTGACATCAGTGAGTTCCGGACTAATCAGGAGATCAAGCGTGCGAGGAGTCATGCTGGTAACTTGCCGACATGATGATGAAACAGCTACGACAAGCACTGTCTCACTACTACTACTACTACTACTACTACTACTACTACTACTACTACTACTACTACTACTACTACTACTACTACTACTACTACTACTACTACTACTACTACTACTACTACTACTTCTACTACTACTACTACTACTACTACTACTACTACTACTACTACTACTACTACTACTACTACTACTACTACTACTACTACTACTACTACTACTACTACTACCTACTACTGCTACTACTACTACTACTACTACTACTACTACTACTACTACTACTACTACTACTACTACTACTACTACTACTACTACTACTACTACTACTACTACTACTACTACTACTACTACTACAACTGCTGGTACTGGCTACAAGAAATGTCCACCTTCTCTTTTTCAGGATGAGGCAGATGTGTTGTTGTTTTGTTGTTTGATGGAGTCTGGTGTTAGAGATGGTCTCGGGCCAATACACTTTCAGTATCTTCCTTAGGCAGGTGTTGTGGAAGCTGGAAAGTCTATTTTGTGTCTTGTTGTGTCATGTGCCAGCACTCTAAGCCGTAGAGGAGCACAGAGAGGACT
>OY759274.1:20907756-20912756 GCA_963662155.1 Lamellibrachia columna
GAGTTGCCCCCGGAGACGATATAAACGACTTCCGTCGGTGACATCCGCTGTTGAAATTACACGGAGGCGGGTGAGTTCTGTTCGTTTTGTTAGTGTGTTTATTGTTGATATAAATATAAAACCGTTCCTGTTTAATTATACGAAGTGGTGGCGTGTCCGAGCGGAAGTATCAGCGTTTGCATGTTAACTTAAATTCTGTTGCATTCCAAATATGCGTAGGCCCTGCATGTGATGTACGGCTATTTATTTCGATTAAAAATGTCAGCCTATACGGTCTTATTCGGGTCTGCACGCGTATTTAATTTAGGCAATTCCATCATATACGGTTTTTATTGGGGTCTATGTGGATATTTATAATTATATGCATCACAGATACAATGTTCTGAGAGCGATAAAACCCCATTTAGAAAGATCGCCGGCATACCATGCCGCTGTTTCGCGGGCAAAACTTGAACTTTGGTCTTTGCCAGTGATAAAGCTACACTTTGCCAGTTCACGTAATGCGATGCAACCATACTCTCTTTAGTGTTGCCCTTAGTTACGTAAACAGTCAAACGCCTTGTGTGGGGCTGCTGGGTGCCAGGGCTGTACCACCAGCCTGTGGTTAGTGATGGGTCACTCCATTTGTGTAAGTAGGGGTGGCGGGCTAGGGGGAATAACCTTCATTATCTTAAAAAGTAATATAATTTGATGTTGTTTGCACCAATATGAAACTAACAAATATAGCTATATTTCATTCACTGCAATATAGCTGCTAATAGCCACAAACACGTAGAAGTGAAAGTTAGTTGGCAACCCGTGCCCCACTAGCTGGTCAGCTGTTACAATGAATGGTGTCTATAAATAACGCAGTCAGGGGTGGCTCAGATTGTGGGTTCTGTTGTAGGGCCTTCTGAGCCAAAACAATAAAGGCAGTAGTTTTTACTTTTAAATAGAATAAATATTTGGTTTAAAATTTTGAAGAGACTCTAGTGGTAGAAATATGTTTATGCAGAGAAGAATATCAAATAGCCAAGCTATCATTTGTAATCTTACATATATAAATTTATGTCAAAAATAGAATCATCAGACAACAAATTAGTTTGTGCCATTTAAATAGTGATATCAAGTGGGATTCCAGAATTAGGTATAACTGGGTAAATTTTATATATGTGTACTATATAAATTATATGTGTAAGTTAGATAATCGAGTGTGGATAACTACTACTGTAAGTTCATGTCTCTGTAATGAAGTAATGCATATTTTTATTGTCTATCTCTTATATTGTCAGTTCATTTCCACCAATTCCAAACCTGTACAGTAACATCATTATTATAGTTATACATGTGCATTAATATAGCAGTATTTATATTGTTTTTAAGGTAATCATGGCACAATCACGTGGCAAGCAGATGGTAAGTCTACATTAATTCACAGTATTTTCATGTGAAATCTGTCTTTAAAAAATACTATCAAATGAATTTGACACAGAACAGGCATTGAAAAGTTTAATTAATTACTATATAATTTCTGTTGTTTACTTTCATCATAGTAATATTTACTATCATAAAAAAAGTGTTGTTGCAGTAATCCTATGTACATGTATATATGTTTATGTATATATATATATTATATGTGTGTGTATATAAAAATATGTCTCACAATTTCAGCTCAAGGCTAGTATTGCACCCACAAAGGTATTTATTTATGACTATTAATACACCTACTTACTTATTATTAGTATTCCTGACACATTAACAACTTACCAAGTCATTTGTTTACTGCATGATTTTCATTAATGACAACATAGGTGAAACATTCCTAGATCTCAGATATAACTAAAATTAATAGGTTTTGTTATTGTTTATCCCTAAAAAACAACTGTGTGCCATGTTTTTAAGGAATATTTTTTATGTATACAGCTGTATAATGTATTAACAAATAAGTATTTGTACCAATTATCCTTTTTCATGTTGTCTTCTGTATAAGAACATTCAAATTATGTTAAACTTGATCATAGTTCACAAATAAATATTTGCAATCCACTACATTTTGTACTACATGAAGCCTTATGAATGTCATTGATTGCAGTCAAGCGGTGGAGTTCTCCAAACGAAAAGGCACAATGGTGGGTGAACATCGGGTTAGATCCAGACGGATTTGAATATAGACCTGATAATGATATGTTACAGGTGCACAAAAGGTACCAACCGAAGATGATCCATACACATTTGATGATGATAGTAGTGTACATGACGCCGAAGATGTTTCAGACAGTAAGGAATATTGCATGCACTATACCATATTGATATTTGTGTAGACTAGAAAATAAAAGGTTAAACAACATACACAGAACAAATTATATGCCATTATACCTTGTGCATCTTCTTTTTGTGTGCTGCTGTTATATTGCAGGTGAGATTTAAAGAGATGTTAGCACAGGAACATTATTTATTGTGATTATTATACTATGTAGATTGATAATAAACATTTCCATCTTAATGAGTTAAGCATGATAGGTAAAATAAATGAAAATATGGTACACTCTAATTTTGTGAACTAAAATGTGCAAAGCTACTTGAAAGCCACTGTACAAGTTTCCTTCAGATTAGGTAAGGACAAGTATATCAACGTTTTTTCTCATATCTTATGCTTGTTGCAGTCAGAAGATATATCGATTATTTTGTATGCACTCTTTTGAACCCATGTAAGAAAAGGCTGTATTTGAAGCATGTGCAGACATTTTATATTCCCCACAAACCTAGCCACATTGAAGATGTTTACTGCGTTTAATTGGTTGTTTTCTTGTAGTGGAGACAGTGGAGAACACAGAGAATGAGCGTGCAGATGAAGGAAACACCAGTGTTGGTTCACCTGGTAAATATGTTGCATGTTTAAATGTTCTATTGGGTATATTGATTATAAGTCTAGTTTATTGCTTGCACAAATATACACACACTCATACACATACACACCCACACAGACATGCATTCTGGTAACATCATTTTAAATATTTATATATATATATATATATACACATATGTATATATATATATATATATATAACTTGTGTCTCATTCACCATGCTAATATACGCGTATATTAATTTTGTGTAGGTCTACGCATGAATTGGACACCCAGGAAAACAGCACTTATTAGGAAGACTTTCCATGAATGGTTGAGTCTTCCAAGTCCATGCAAGAGGCTGTCTAGTGAGATGTGCTTGACCATGTCAAAGGATATGCAATACTGCTAGATGCATTCTGTCAGCAAAACAATTCTATTTGGATACAATTTTGGGAATCCTTGGGGGGGGGGCATTTATTATTAGGAATTATTTTGGTATGTGCCAGAGGCACTGGGCGTTCTTGATCATGCAATATTCAATCTTTGATTCACAACTACAAGTGTTGCATGCTTTCATCAACGGTAATAGTATTTGCTTAAACAATAGTGGTCTAACACTGACATATGGTTTAAATGTAATAAGATGGAGCATGTGTTTTGTATTTTAGTGATTGTGCTACACAAACATTATATTACCACAATTTGATTATGGTGGACATAATATATACAAAAAAGTTTGATGGTTAATTTCAAAAACTGATGGTTTGCTTACTGTTACATTGCAGGTAAACAGGTATTGCTCAAATTCATGAAAGAGAACGAGATTAACTGCAGCCTGTATGCGAAGGTTAGGACCAAGATCATGAATGAGCAGCGCAAGATACAAATGAAGGCCCGCAAAGTGTTGTACGACAAATGAAATTGTTAACTTGAATTGATGGACAAAATAACAACATTTTTACAATTTAAAGAGAGTTTATTAGTATACAAGTTATGTTATTGACATTTCATACTAATGTACGTAAATACAGTAAACCTCGGATATAACAAATTGCTTGGGTCTGGCCAATTTATTTGTTATATCTGAAATTCGTTAGATTCAAAATGTGTTACATAAGGGTTGGACAGTGTGCCACTTTATGGAATAGAAGATATGTACCAATGGTGGTCATGAGATCAAAATATGGGGCCAGGCCTGTATTTTTTATTTCACAGTCGATTCGTTATATTCGATGATATTTCAATGGATTTTGGCCATTGGGCCAACAAAATTGTGCATTATATCCGAAATACGTTATAAAAATGTATTACACGCTCAGAAATTCATAAGAAATTCAATTAGAAAAATGTGGTCCAATTATTCGGTATAAGTGACAATTCGCTATAAGCGAATTCACTATATCCGAGGTTTACTGTAGTTTTTTAATATGACTATTGACTTTCAGAATGGTGTTGTGATGTTATGACATTGCATGTTATGCATATATGGACTGAATCAGCAAACAATTTTTTTTGTATTCATAAGAAGAATGATTAGGCTGTTCTGCTAGAGAGTAGAGACCTCACGGCTTTAATACTATTTAATACTTCGTACTTGGTGTCGCAGCAACATAATGGTTCAATTCCACTGAAGCATAGAACAGTTCTTGCTGTGATTATTGTGTGGTGCAGAAGTCCTGAAAGAGAAATTGTGTCTTAATTAATTGATGTGGCATACCCCAATTATTTAAATAAAAAGTGTATATGTCTGATTGTCATACATGGCACCACTATTACACTTTCTGACAATTTTGATGTTGCTTCAGTAATGCATATATATTGTGTTGTCCAATGTCTTGATGTTGTAGTATGAATGCCAACATTAACTTCAAAATACTGGCAACACTGGATTATATATGTGTGCATGTTTACGCGACTGACACTACTAAATGTAGATGACCTTAAACTATGTTACCCAATGAATATTAGACGACAGAACATTTGTCCTACCTATCTGGCTATGTATACTAACATTTGAAAGGATCTGCATGTAACAGTAAACTTGTATTATAGTTATTTTGATAAGCGTTTAAATATGTTTAATGCTAACATTTAAGTAGATTAGCAATCGACATCCAGGTAAATTTGTGAAATAGATGTAGAGTCAGACTGACTAGGTGTAGGGACATGGATC
>OY759274.1:20917756-20930256 GCA_963662155.1 Lamellibrachia columna
TTCCATCCTTCCATTCTTCGTTCCTTTCATCCTTCTATCCATCTGTCCCGTTCCTTCTTTCCTTTCTTTTGTTTGACTACTTCTGTTCGTCCGTAGAGTGTCTTCCTTCTTGGAGTCATTCCGTTCCTCCGTTGAGTACTTCCGGTCCTCTGTTTGAGTACATCCGTCCTTCTTGGAATCATTCCGTTCCTCCGTTGAGTACTTCCGGTCCTCTGTTTGAGTACTTCCGTCCTTCTTGGAATAATTCCGTTCCTCCGTTGAGTACTTCCGGTCCTCTGCTTGAGTACTTGCGTATTTTCTTGGAATCTTCCCGTTCCTCCTTTGAGTGCTTCCGTTCCTCTGTTTGATACTTCCGTCCCTTCCCTGAGTGTTCCGTTCCTCAGTTAAGTCAGTCAGGTCTTCAAGTGACTCTCCATGTTTCTTCTTTGAGTTGTCTGGTGGTTCATGTATCAAGTTGAACCATGACAAACCCGAATGAAACAAGTCATTGTTCTGTGTATGCTGTGGTTCAGAGGATATACAACTGGACACATGTAGTGCTACAGAAGTGAATGGATCCCGGACACGTTGACTGATGTCCTAATCCATCGACGTTTCATCAAAATGTACACTTAAGTTGACGACCTCCTGGTCGGCTAACAAGAATGACACTACCAGATTTAGCGTTCGTCTCCATAGCGCTGACTGTCGTCTCGCGTGCATATATGACATCACGTGAAAGACACAGTCTCAGTGAATATGTGAACCTTAAAATTAATACTGTAACGACTGACTGCAGTCCGTATAACATGACATATAACAATGCATCGATAATTGACTCAAACGAATACTGATCTGTGTCGTGCCGGAAGCGCGAATTACACATTATACGTGTGCGTGTGCTTGTCAGTTGCCTGCTCACGTGAGTTCGCATTTCCCACCTGGGAGTGAATTCCCTACTCGGAGCAGACTGACGCCCTACTCAGAGGAGACGAACTCAGCCTCGTCGGGCCGATAGCGGATGTTCAGATATGTAATCCAGTATATGAGGTTGAAGACCAAGAAACTGAAAGGGAATATGATGCGCGCGTAGGCGTCGATGGTGGCAGGGTGGATGCCACACTTCTCCCAAGACATCCTCCAGATGCCCGTCTTGGGTGAGCCGACGATCACCGAGACGTCGGAGTCGACAACGACTGGAGGGTCGATGTTGTTGCCGTTGAACGTGTCGGGCCGCAGGTCACACTCAGTGTACGGCTTCTCCATGGACGTCAGACGCACCTCCTGAAGCATGACCAAGAGGTGTGTTGTTCCGATGCAGACACAGATACCATATATTAAATAGTGTTAGTACGGTAGATCAAACTTATCAAAACTCTGCGGACATGGCACACTTAGGACCGTCCCAGTCAATCGATGAAGGTGAAGGACAATGTAGCATTAGAACAATGACTCTACTGGTCGGGTTTGAACCATATATAAGTATTACACTTCCGTTCACCTCCTCTCTAACACACTAGTGTTTAGCTATACCTTAATTCCACGGGTTGAATATGGTTTTGTATGCTATTGTTATTATTATTATTAGCTGTGCTATGAAATGTAATCTGTTTGTTGTAAACAAATAATTGATTGTTTGAATGGTTTAAGTAAAACATATGTAGCACCGAAATCACCAGGAATCTGAGCTCAGTAGCGGGTCAAAACCAAAGTGTCTCTATAATCGGTTTACAAGTTAAAGGTGTCAACAGTTGGTGAGTACGCTGAAGAGTAAAGGATAAAGTGAGATATTGAAGGCACGATGCAATTATTCTTAAGCATTACACAAATACAGTAAAAGTGATGGCATCAAGAAAATAATTAATTTCTCCTTTGACATGTATTCCCCGTTGCAAGACCGCACACGCATTTTATATCTTAACAAAAACCGTAGCCATCTTGATAATGATTACGATTCGCCTCCGAAGTTATGGAAAACAGTTATCGTCGCCGTTCATGTGCCGATTTTTTATTAGTATTCACCTCATGCGCGTCTCCGCCACCGCCTGTTCTTACCGTTTGAAATGAGCCATGTCTCTGTTCACTGCTAGGTGTCACCGGCTTCGAAGTCAGCGCCCCAGTGTTGTTCGCGATACTCGACTGCGCACTCAGTTTCATATGCAAATCAGGGTCGCTCATCTTCCGTTTCTTCTTGGCCTGGAAGCAGTGAAACCGCATATACGAGTCGCTGGAGCATGTTAACTCCTTTGTATGCAAATCGTTACACGCTAACTTATGCCGATAACCGCTTCCCGAACAAGATAATATAATCAATATATTAGTATGTATTGTTGCATTATGGTGCCGTCTGTCTGTGTGCTGCGTATTAACGGTTTTCATACAATTGTGATTATTTGTATGTCAAGCAATTGTCATTGGTTTTGTTCAATACATCGTCAAGAGCACCATCGAATAATGTGTCAGACATTCGCCAGAGGGCAGTACAAACTTCTCTGTTATATTTGTCTGTCGAAGGAGGGATTAGGGGAATGTCCCTAAAGCGCACTAACACTTCTTTATTTGTGAATAATTTGAAACATGCTGTTAAAGTTCGGCTTGTTTTTATTCATCAACGCGGGTACACTAATTAAACAATGTGTAGGAATATCAACTGATAAAAAAATAGAATTTATATCAGAGAAAGAAAAATAGCATACGAGGCGCTTTGGGGACGTGTGCCCCCAAAGCTCCCAAATGCTTCCTCAAAGCGCACCTACGATGCGAATTATATAGCATTTAACTTAAAGCAAACGTAGGACCTAATAATGATTTAGATACAATGTAGGCTTACAGTGGCCGACTCCTCTACTACTATATACGCAACGATGATTATAATTACGGATAAAATACCATTTAAATGCAATTATAGCATAAATTGTTAAACACAGTGTACAATCACCGACTGTGTTACTAGTTACACACATAGGTCACATACAGGTTTGTCTTTGCCACATTTCTCGTGGTGCCACAGGCAACACTCCGGGCTTGCAGCCAACCCTCAGTCGTACACCTCGTTGCAGTAGATGCGCCGGTACACACTTTCTGTGTGGCTTGAGCCAGGCCCCCTCTTCGGCCTGTCAGCGAGTGGTTGACGTGGCTTTCCGTTTGCAGGTGCGCGTTTTCCCTTGTGAAGCTCATGTCTGTCCGACATCTTCACAGACATCCCACCAACGCGACACTTTGTCATTTCGCCCAGTTTCATTTGTTTTGTCCGACAAATGTTTGTCGGCTCCGGCTATCTCACAGATGTTGTTGCGATCAAGAAATCCGTTCAACCAGTGCCGCCCCGCCATCTTTTTGATCTAGTCGAATGGATGCCGTGACGTTCCGGTATTTCAAACGCCATGCGTCGAATTTCGTTCAACGACAGTTCGTATAATCGTTTCTGCATGTCTAAGGCGTGTTCTGCGATAACTGATTCCACGTCGCTGTCCTGGATTTGTCTGAACCTCCCAAGTTGTATTCGGCCTGGTGCTCGAACCTGTGATAAAGACAACGTTTTATTGGTAATTGATTTGTTGGATTAAACTAAACAAACACCACAACAAATAACATCATAACACCATATAATGTAACTGTATTAAAAGCATTGTAATCATACATAAGACGACATAACATAAAAACATATTATTAAATATATTATCATCTTGACACTTGTAATCCTGCTTAATTATAAATATAAATCGACTGTCTGGCATTAAAATAATTTAGTTAAATTTGAACGTAAACCGATGCCACTTTTCTTGGCCCTTATGGTGTCGTGGAAGCGTGCGTCTCGAGACGCCGTATTCTCCTTCGACGCTCCTGTCGAAGAGCATTGAGAGCCTCTTCTAAAGCCGCCTCGCCATAAGCACCATTAGGCCTGTTGGTGAGAGGTATGTCGTCACGCGCCATCTGAAATTAACGGTGCTTTTTAGGTTCAATATAAGCATTCTACTTTGTGCAATTGTAGTGCATTGTGCATACACTAACATTGCAAACTAGATTGCATTTAGCCTTTTAAGTTCAAGTAGATTGTGCGTGTCTTTGTTATATTTATATGCCTGCATTGTCCCCCAAACGCCCCGCCAGTTTTAAGCATCAGGATGGTGATGCGTTTTTGGAATATGGCGGGGTGTGGTTTAGGGACAATGATCAGTGACACTAAATCGGCCATTTGCCAAAAAAATATTCCAAAATGAAATGCCATTCCGATAGTGTGCGTATGGTTCTTTAACAAATTGTAATTACTAATTATATCATCGTTAGAATAAATACACAATATTAATTAAAGTGCTAAGACATTACAGAAAGTCACATTTAAGTCAAACACGTTCAAAAACTTACCGATATTATTTTTCGAAAATGGTCGACTTCAAGACGACAGTTCGTTTAGCACGTGCTTTAAACAGCGACATCTACCGAATTGAACACATAACGCTTATATGGTGTTGCTGTGATCCGCTAGAGCAGTGTTGGGGCGCTATGGGGAAAAGGTGCGCGATGGGGACGTTCTCCTACCTCCCGCATCGGCACCATCAACTGTGATCGACGATCGCCATCAAAGTTAGTCATTATTATCATCATTGTCATGACCTTCATCACCGTCATTGGTAGCATCGTCGTCGTTTAAAAGGAACGAAGAACGACTTTCATTGGTTAATCGAACGACTGTTTTACGGGCATTGTGACACTGAATGTGTCGTTATTTATAACATCTCGGTTGATTAAAACTAATGTCTATACAAGATGTGTTGCCTGTGTGATCGTTCACCTCTTAATATTTTCGAAAATACACGAACAGGCGATGAATTAAAATATACTAGTCTTACGACATATCGATACCGCTCTATTGCATTGACAGACCGACCAATAATTCTTCAATTTTGAAAGCGAAATATGACTTACTTCAACATATGATTTGGTGGTCTGTCATATTCCCGTTTTAAGATATCTGACAGTAAATATAGTACGGGAATAAAGATCAAAACATGAAATTCAATATTGCTAATTTATATGTCATTTGAGTACATAACAATCATCGGATAATGTTAGTATTTTAATTAATAAAAACCCCAATTAGCTGGGTATCAATTAGTCAATGAACATCGTTGTACATTGTCTTTACATCATTCATCATCTTATCTCTTATAATAATAATCATCATATACAACAATGCATAAGGCTCATAATAAATACCTACCTCACACGTTACAAGATTAAGAGTTCCAAACCTTTAAGAAGTTGTATAACATATACATATAACATAACACAATAACATATGTGATAAGTATGAGTTATTGTTGTAATTCCATATAATTGTTCGACATTCAACTATTAGAAGATCTAAAAAAGTGTACGTATATGTTTTTCTTATTTCAATAGGAAGTTTATTATTATTATTATTGCTATTTTGTTATATAGGACAGTCTTTGTATTTGATGACTTGTATAATTATATAATTTTTTTTACTAATTTTACAAGGAATGTGGAAGTGTCAAATAAGTGTTATATTTCAACTTTCTCAGTTTCCTCAAGAAACGCACTTTTTTTTTTTAACGCATGTCTTGCACTCTTTGTTGAAATAAATAGTATTCAATTCAATTCAAACCTGCGCCGTGACGTGGGAGATGAAGCTGACGGAAGCGTACTCGAGGAGTGAGGCGAACACCATAAAGAAACAGGTGACGAGGTAGACGTCGATGCTCTTGAGGTAGGAGATCTTGGGCAGAGAGGCGTTGGTACTCGAGATGAGGGTCGTCATAGTGAGTACGGTCGTGATACCGAGGGCGACACGGGCGGGCACGGCGTCACGGCTCAGCCAGAAGGACACCCACGACAGGACGACGATCAGACACGACGGGATGTAGATCTGGATGACGTAGTAGCCGAGACTGCGCACGAAGAACAATTCGCATGCCAGGCGCGAGTAGTTTCCTGAAGAGACAATAGAGAGTGTTTGCTACGTCACCGCTTCTTGTGTAAGCTCAATCGGGGCCATGCCAATCGTTTGGGGGAAACGCCGATCTGGCTTGCTCAATCAGTGAATGGGTTCCCTATCAAGTTATGGCTGAACCAAAATAAAAAATTCATTGTACGCGCAACTATTTTGTCTGATTGTGAGCACCATATATGTTGTTGTAAGAAAACACAATGTTCTATCAACTTTCACAGCACGTTAAACATCAGTTACGGATCTGCTACTTGAAATTTGAGAAAAATATTGTTTCCCCAGAAAAACACCCACATTTGATATACCCCAATTTCGATTTCGATTTTGAAATGCTGCGTTCTGCAGAATAGCAACTGTGTCGATAGGCGAACAATCAGTAATTGTACATTGTCATAAGCTGAAAGACATAATGCAGTAACACAGACAACATTAAGCAATTTCAGCCATACGTTTTTTGCGCCACGTGCCGTTACTTCAATCAGTAAAGGTAATGACGTCAGCTGAATTTGCTGGTCACGTGTTCACCATAAGTTTCGCACCGAGATTCGCATACGTAAATACATACAGAATTACCTACATTGGTGAATTAGTTTTAAACGCTATTTCAACGAAGACATGTTTAGGTTTTACATGATATATAATCTATACATCTAAGAACAATCATAACTTAACTATACTTAATTATACATTAAGAATGAGTCGACATCCCATTATGGGAAAACCACACAGGCGTATAGCTGAAGCTGCATTAGGACTACGTGTGAGATAAGTTAAACTGTTAAGCTATTCATTAAGCGTTGATGATATACGTTAAGTATTCAAAACGTATGGCTGAAACTGTCTACTAACTATTGTCGCTTATTGGACGCAAAAGTGCTTGAAAAGCCTACTGCGAATACTAGACGGAGCCTTGGTCACCTGTTTGTTTATACCCGACAAAATGCTTTGTATCTCCCCGCACATTACAGGTTGTCCAGACGAAACGGGGGTAGGCATAATTTGTTGGTGTGAGACAATCAGACTTTGCCTCAATTATATTATATCAATTTCATTTCCAATTGCAACAATACACCAATTATATATTTCCAAATTACACTTCGAAATACAAATTCCAATTATAACATATCAATTCCAATTGCAATAATAATTTACATATCGAAACAACTGTACGTGAATATAATAATCATAGACATACTCAACGCCAAAAATAACACATATTTTAGAACAGCTTTATTTAGTTACTGCATATTATGGTACATAATAGCAAAGAAATATAATATACGCAACATATTATATTTTATTGATTATTTGTAGAGAATAATTAGAGTCAAAATGTTACATGATTTAATTTAAAAATGTATCAAAAAGTAACTGAAAATACCAATTCCCTATTCACCAATTACGATTACTTTTAAAAGCAAAAACACCAATTCCAATTACAATTCCGGAATTGGAATTGCAACGCAATTCCAAATACAGTGTAAGTGACCCCAAGTCTGATGGCAATGTGCCATGGCGTGAATAAAATGAACTCACCTGTTGACAGTTCGATGAGTCTTTCGTTAGTCCGGTAACCCTGGACATTGAACTGCGGCAGTTGAACGTCCTTGTGCAGGCCTACGGACTTCACGGCACCGTCGCGCCACCTGTAGGCGATGTCTTTCGTCGAATATCCGTCTACACATTAGAGAGATTGTGTGGAATTAAGACAATATAAGTGGATGATGGCGAGGAAGGAAGATAATCAACGGAAAACAATAATAATATGAATAATAAGAAATATAGGAGCATATTACAATGGCGCGAACTTGTATTACACTGCCCTAATATCGCCCCGATCTTCGTGTATTGCGTCCATCAATACTATGGTCCTAGTGCAACTGCATTGTACATATGTTTGTATCTAAATGACATGTAATCGGAATCGTTAAGTTATTAATTAAACTGCAGGCCAAAAAACAATTAGGCGTGGTATAAGCTTGCAATGGGGAACTTCGTTGAAGGTAGTTGCCAGATAGCGCCATCTTTGTTTGCCAACGTTGACAGGTGTACTGATATCAACATACTGATAGCAGCATATTTGATTATGCGTAAAATCTATCAATGTAGAAAATGTACGTGTATATGAACCAAATCTGGAGCACTAAACAAGAACGACAACGAATGTGTGGTTGGTTATATGAAATATACATGAACGACAGCGAAAGTGTTGTTGATTGCATGAACTTACAGCTCTCTATCTCCAGCGAGCAGATCTGACTGTCCATTGGAAAATACGTCAAGTCCATATTGCACATCGCCTGAACCGTTAACCTGTACCAGTCGTGAAAAAAAAAACTTTTTTGAATTGAGGTTAACTATCCATTGAAATATTCAATGCAACAGTAGAAGCGCTAAGCTTCAACACTTCTACGTAAAACAGCATTACAAACACGTTCATAAATATATTATTCCGCAATTTGTCTGTATCATATTACAGGGGGGAAGACACGGCATCAAACCGGCCTATTATAATTACAAGCTCCATCCATGATATAATCACAAGAACAGTTATAACAACAAGTACAGCATTTGTCTCTAATTCACATAAGAACAGTAAAAAAACGTCCACCTCTAATAACCACATCAGTGGTTAATTAGTACTCCTCTCGGCAAATTACTAGACTACTTTTAATATTTTTGATTGACATTAGAGACTGGTGTATGAAGGGGAGAACAACTATACAATTATATTAACTGGTTACAAGAACTATGTTCTTCAAATTGTCTTCAAACTATATATAGAACGCAAAGTAGCTTAAAACGAATATGGTTAGGATAGCAATACATACCCATTCTAAAAGATGATGATAGATGACAGGACCGGATTATATACATGCCCACTCTGTATATACTTGAGGTTTTATTATGCTTATCAACAGATATGACATGTACTAACACATGTGAACCATATATTAAAATTGTGGATTCAGGATAAGCCAATCAATCCTTTGATCACGTGCCCTCTGGAGATCACGAGCCCTCTACAGTTTTGTTAAAATTGAATCTCGTTAAATCACCTGAGACTTTGTGTGATCTCTCCGCTAGGCTTGATACGCAGGAAAGCGTTCTTCGTCGTCGCGAAATGGAAGTTCGCTTTCTTGGCGTTAGCGAAGAAGGTGTCTGGCCACCAGATCTTGCTCAGCATCTCATTGCTTATGCACAGTTCATCTTCTTCCTCGCGGAAGCGCAGACGAGGGTCGCTCCAGTGCTGTCGGAAGTACACGTCCAGTGTGAAGTCCTATGGGTAATCAAGATGCATGCTGGTTAAAGCAAATGCTGTTTTATTGGTGCTTGTGTTGGTGTTTATGATTGTAGGAGCGTTAGTAGTAGGATATGTAACATCAGCGGCGGCAGCAGCAGCAGCAGCAGCAGCAGTATATATATATATATATATATATATATATATATATATATATATATATATATATATATATATATATATATATATATATATATATATATATATATATATATATATATATATTAGTGGTTATTTTGTTAACTGTGTCACAAATGGGCACAGGGACCCATTTTGTTAACTCTGATTTACATGTGATATGTAGAAACAATTAACATATGTGATTATTCATTGTCCACAAAAATATTGTTGTGTATAATTCTGATACCAATTTTAGACAATTTTAGACAAATTTATTTTTGTAACAGCGATGGTTTGTTGCATTTTTGGTTTCCTTAAGGGGCCGGTATAAGGCCACTTTTTCATAATTAATTAAATAGACCGTCACTCCATATATACTTGCTCGACGTAATAATGCTTAAAAGTGTTAAAAAAGTACCTCCACTGGATCCGAAAGTTGCGAAGACAAGTGCTGCTTAGCATCAAATCGCATAGTGATAATGGTACTTTTTGGGGCTGGCAACTGTTAGATATTTACATTTATCGTGTTAACTGTGTTGTTATCATGTCGCATATTTGCATGCGCCATGTTTTTTATCAGTAAAACACTACCGCACTGTTAAGATTAACTGTCATTATTTGTTCTCGGCGACGCGTCAGCGAAGAGGTTTCGTTGCTCAAGGGGTCGTGCTATTTAAATGTAATTTGCGACTGCCTCGTTGCGCTGTCGTGGGAATCGCGCAGGATGTGACACTTAATCTCACTGGGACACGTAAGCATGGCGGGCTACATGGCTTCAACGCAGTCGGTTAGTCAATGAAACGTTTCTCTCTAAAAACACAATGCTGCATAAATGGGATGCGAAGATACACGGTAGAGTGGTGCCTCGTAGAATCCCATGAGTCCAACCACCATTTGGAAAACGCAACAGCATTTCCACATTTGCAATGATGTGAGGACACTTGGGACGCCGCGCTGCCAGCTGTAGGCCTATGTGAAGAAGGCTGAATCAGCACGTAATGGCTGAGGATTTTACCTGCATCGTCCGAGATAAACGCGAATACTGGTCGCTGTTTATGTTTTGCCCATTTTGAAAGGTATACACATATGCAGCGAATACGCTTATTCATATATAACAGTTTCAATACAGTGAAATTGTGAATGCATCAGATGATTGGTCAACCTTTGACAACCACTAAAATATAATTTGTGTCAGCCAACTGCTACTCTCTGTCGGCAAGTTGGTTTGATTTAAATAATGAAAATGCTACATTTTATAACACCACTTTACAATGTAACAGGTATGTCTGCTAATGTAACAGGCATGTCTGCTAATGTAACAGGCATGTCTGCAAATGGGACCATTCCTCTTTTCTTTTGATAAGTTCACTGTCCTGTCAACTACAATCAGAAGAGAACTGGAAGACTATGGCATCGACCAGCTGCACTGGCGAACAGTTGCTGAAGACCGATCTACCGGGTTCTGCTACTGACATCAAAGCGCCCCGGACTGATCAGGGGATCAAGCGTGCTGGCACTTTACCGACGTGCTGATGAAACAGCTAAAACAAGCACTGTCTGACGAGACAGAAGCCGGCCACTACTAATCCAATAGGCGGAACGCATTAGTGTGTTTCGTTCTGATATATAGACTTATATAAATAGTAGCCGTTATCGCATTATTTCAGAGTGCATAAATGAATAATTAATGTGATACCTTCTCCTTTGATGTTCCGTGTCGTGTTATGCATTATAGTTCTTGAATGTATTTGTATAAACAACAATCTTGCAATGCTGACGGTAGTTACTGGTGCCTGTGTATTCGTTTGATTACAAACGCTATAATGCTGTTTACAATATATGTTATACCAGTATACTTTATATATGGAATAAATATTGCTCATTAATAACCTGTAAGTGTCTCATCGTGTGCTATGTGCACATCAAACGATCTGCGGTCAACTATATTGAATTGTAATCTAAATAGATTATTTATCCCGGAATAAGACATACATTAATAATTAGTTTTAGTAAAATGCTAATATTGTCCGGCTTTGTTCAGATGCAGCAGTAGTGGACAGTAGTGGAAAGTCGTGGATTGTAATTTACAGCAGTTGCCATTAATTTATGCTAGTGGACAGTACAGGAATGTAGGGCACATCAGTGGACATTAGGATAAAGGTGCTCAATCACTCAAGTATGTTAATCTACACACAATGCGTTACGGGCACACTATCACGACCACTACTTTACAACATGGACGGGGTGATATTTCTTCTTATGGATCTAGATAAATAATAAGTGAAAAACATATACTAAAACGTATAATTGCAATTTTGTTCTTGGACATGCATTAACAAAATATGCAATGTGGATATAACACAACATAGTCATAAGTCCATAATTAATTTGCAGAAAAACATTGATGAAAGCGCCAGTCGACATATGACACAACGTGTTTTAAAGGCTTCTTAGACATGCATCTTGTTCATTGAAGTACGACTACAACTGTGTTTTTCTCAGAGCAAAATGATGTTATGGTTGTTTTAAAAACGTTTAATTTATGTGGTGTCCCCAAAACAGTTAAGAATAAACAGTATAACAAATACACAAAGTATATCACTTGCAAGAGTGTTCAACTTGTCATTAAAAGAGGGAGTTGTTCCTTTTGAATGGAAATAAGCAAACATCATACCATTATTTAAAAAGGGTTCGAGAAATAAATCAGATAATCAGAGACCAGTGAGTTTAACGTCAGTGATTCGGACATTATTCGAAAGGTTAAGTAAAGACCATATGGTGGACTTCCTTGTTAGATATAAATTATTAAATTAATCTCAACATGGATTCTTAAAAGCGAGGTCATGCTTAAAGAAATCACTAAGTGGATAGACGAGGGATCACCAGTAGATATTATCTAAATAGATTTTAAGAAAGCTGGCATAATTGACTGGATATAACAATGGCTGACTGAGAGAAGACAGCGCGTTGTAGTAGATGGGAAGGTTTCAAACTGGAAATCAGTGTTGAGTGGGGTACCACAAGGATCAGTGTTAGGACCGTTAATTATTTTTAATATATATCAATGACTTAGACGACAATATAACAAGCAGCATACTGAAATTTACGGATGACACAAAAGTGTTTAGA
>OY759274.1:20935256-20967756 GCA_963662155.1 Lamellibrachia columna
AACATACTGTCATACACAGAGATCGTTGTACAGCAATAACATACAGACCAATAAATAAATTTCATTTCAGTTTGTTAAATGAGTCTGCCAAAATCGCTGTACACCTTGAACGTCAGGTTCTAATATCACAATACTGTCATCAAGAACATATCATTTGGCACTGCAGCTTTATCACGCTCCGTGACCATTCACACCAACAATGTATAACGTCCCCTGGCGTGCAATCCCGCGCCACGTAGACTTTTATGATTGCATTTTCGCTACTGAAATTGCATGTGTCGTGATAGCGCCGACATCACTGATTGGACATCGATCGACGGGATGCGACAGTTATTTCAGAAATAAACAGGTGCGTTGGACAACTCGACAACATCTCGTAAATGACGGAGGGAAACGGTAGTCGTGAAACTAATGACGGAGATGTTTTCTGTTGGTGAGGGATGAAACTTTGAATTACGTCAACCAGTGTGCAACGTCAATACCTTCACATTCGCCAAGTGGCATTTCAGTCGCGCTCGAAGCCAAAACCCTTATTAACTGTAATCGGAAACCAACCGACGTTTTTTTTCATGTGAGCTTCTTCCTTGGCTGATCAGCAGCTGTCCCTCTCCACTCTGGGGGCGGACGCTGATACAAGGCACAAAGGCAGATATTGACTTTCTTGAAACGTTCTCTCTGACGGATTGTAACAATTTCCTCTTTGAGTCTGTTCTAGAGGCGGTCGGCGGTCGGTAGGAATGTCCTCTTATGGCTAATACCGTTTGGCGGTGGAATTTGATGTTTTTGGAAACACACATGGACGACGGTAAACGAAACAGTTGCTAACCCCTTTCCCAGGAAACAAGTTTTGTATAATGTATTACATGGATGTTTTTAGATTATCCATTGCATTATCCCCAACTAGAGGCCGCAGGTGATCTCGCCACCCGCTAGTGATTTAACAAGATTTAACAAGATTTGCCATCCAAGCCAAAGGCCCAGATGGCAAGTAGACAAGGAAGCCATTGGCTTATCGAGAGTCCAACAATGTTCATCTACTTATAGCCCGCCCTCCTGAGATATGTGTCAACCTTGTTTTTAAACATATTCACGCTGCTAGCAGTTACACAATCTGTAGACAATTTGTTCCATTCATTTATTGTCCTCTGTGAGAACGAGTGCTTCCTGATGTCCAATCTACATTGATCCTTTACTAATTTTTCCTCATGTCCTCAAGTTCTGCTATCCTTCTTGAGTGAGAAAAACATATTTCTATCAATATTTTCATACCCATTCAATATCTTAAAAACTTCAGTCTGATCTCTTCTTAACCTCCTTGTCTCTAGAGTTGTTAAACCACATTCTTTCAGGCGTTCTTCATAACTAAGGTCTCTCAGTTCTGGAATCATTTCGACCTGCGCCTATTTGTAGGGCCTAAGCTAAAGCGACGTATTTAGGATATTGGAGAGGAGGCCGAACTTAGTTGCCCACCCACGGCAAGAAACAAGAGAGAAACAAACAATGGCATACACAAAACTGACCTGTGAAAGACTTGATGTCGTGGTGGTTGACCTTCCACCCCTAATGAACGTTGCCATAATCGACCATTATTGCAGCGTGTCGCTCGTCAATGTCCAGGCGCCGACCGACCAGTGGTAATGGTTATGATGATGACAACATGTACATATCGCTTTATGGTACTTATAAACAGACCACTAGATCATCAGATAAAGTAAATCGTTTTACATTCCTGTTAAAGCACCGTCACGCCGTCACGCCTAACGGTCGCACTAGGCGGCGATCTCATCTTTAGTGCACATTGACTCGCGTGGAGGCGCGCGTTGCGTGACACGTGCATCCTGTAGATACGAACAACACAAAGCACTAAGTCACGCGATGTCAGCACGCAGTAGGGCGTCTTCTATGGACGGGCTTGTGCCGTTTAGTCGGCCGTAATAGTATTTCCGTCCACGCTAGCGTGACATGTTGATGCTGCTGCGGGTATAATAACTACGTGACGGCCACGACTTACGCTTTATGACGGGAGTGGAGCTTATTATCGAATACACTGCCTTCGTCCCAGTCACGTCTCAGTCAGCAGTTTGCAAATGTCAATATTGGGAAGAGAGGTGTATATTTGGTTGTTCTAATGTGACAATGTGACAACACACATTATGTGGCGCCGATCACTACGGCCTGGAAAATATATAAATACTAAGGAACATCTAACATGCCTACAATTTAAATTACAATAACTGATTTATTTTAAATGTTACTATTATTTCTTGTATTTAAACGTGACAACACAGTGCAACGTATAACCTGCACATGGCCTCAAACTAATTTGGATAACTTTTATTTACTCAATGCGCATTTATTAGACCACCAAATTAACATCACTTGGGAGGAAAGCGACAAGGTAGTTTCGCCATCGTTACTATAAATTGACGATCGTGTCATCGGGCTAATAACAACTAAAAGCATTCGCGAGGTATTCTAACAACTCCACGCACGTACGGATTCCTCGCACGTACAGGACCTAGGATCGGCGCTAAAGCCAGACATCCTTGCGATATGTATCGAACTAAAAAAAATAACTATCCGGCGGAACACAAGTCCGGACTTCAGCTTCAGCTGCCGGACGTTCAGATTTAGTTGTCTGTGTTCTCAGCTTAATGCAACGATACAACATCTGGTTTATTGACAGCCCTTGACAGGACACACGAACATATGTCGAGCAGTGTTGTATATGACTACCAACGACGTGTTTCCAATGACACACGATAAGGGTTTATTACGGCAACGCTACGCGACTGGATTGCGTTACAACGAGCTTGGTACACCCAAAGGACAAGGTAGAGACGGAAAAACATGGCTAGTGTACCCATGTAGGAGTTTTGGCGCAACCTATATAG
Source organism: Lamellibrachia columna (assembly GCA_963662155.1). Classification (NCBI taxonomy): domain Eukaryota; kingdom Metazoa; phylum Annelida; class Polychaeta; order Sabellida; family Siboglinidae; genus Lamellibrachia; species Lamellibrachia columna. The sequence goes on from OY759274.1 coordinate 20,938,151, forward strand.
GGGAGACAGGGATTTTGTATAAGACCAGACTAGAAGGACAAAAGAAATATGTGGAGAATACACAAAGAGAACAATTCAATCAACAAGTTCTCACTCACAGACCACATTATCGTAGTTGAAAACACTTTCGCAGTGCTTGGAACGTACGTTGAAAACACTCGATAGTGCTTTCAAGATACGTTGAAAACACCACGACAGTGCTTGGAACATACGTTGAAAACACTCGATAGTGTTTTCAAGGTACGTTGAAAACACCACGACAGTGCTTGGAACGTACGTTGAAAACACTCGATAGTGCTTTCAAGATACGTTGAAAACACCTCGACAGTGCTTGGAACGTACGTTGAAAACACTCGATAGTGCTTTCAAGATACGTTGAAAACAGCACGAGAGTGCTTGGAACGTACGTTAAAAACACTCGATAGTGCTTTCAAGATACGTTGAAAACACCACGACAGTGCTTGGAACGTACGTTGAAAACACTCGATAGTGCTTGGAACGTACATTGCTATCGCTCTCGTAGAGCGATTGTTCCGAGCATGAAAGCCAAAAGCACAGTCATTTATATGCTGTATATTTATCACGTTGTGCTTTCTCATCCATCGTCTGACAGGGAATAGAACATGTCAATGATGCGTTGTCTGTTTCAAAGCGTCATTGCAACATTCACGAAGCCGAACAACGAGGATCGGTTCTTCACAAACGAGTCCTTCCGCCTTTCAGTACGAATTAAATCGACTTCGTCTATTGTGTGAAGGGTTTATGTATCATTTATGCAAGGTGTGCGTAAACGTTCGACAAAGTCGTAGTTAAATGAATGTTACTTTTGTGTTTCTAGTTCAATTCAATGTTATTTACGACTATGGTGTATAGTTATTGTGGGGGGGGGGGCGTAGCGGTTAGAACGTTGGACTCTCAATCGAGACAACTCGTGTTCGAATCCTCTTGCTGCAGTTACGGAGCTTTGACAATTTCGTTCACCCCACGTTTCATAGTTCACTCAGCTGTATAAATGGCTACATACAGAGGTATATGTGTGAACAAATAGTCTTCGCGCAGCAACTGCAGCGTGGTTGAATGCTTCCCAGAGAAGTCGAACAGTCCCAATGGTTAGACACCGCGCTATATAAGAATGTACGTCTATATCAGATTAAAGGCCACCCGAAGTGACACATGGCGCCTCTGGTGGATACATTGACAATCATATTTGTCGACATACTGTTTGCAACGTGGAATAAATGAATTTGCTCACTTTTCGAAAGGACCAGGAGGATTCGTATCTCGGTGCTCTTGGTTGAGAGTCCTATGCATTAACCAGCGCACAAAGTCTGAGCTAATATACACGTGTTCTAGACCACTATCGCCCCCACGAGGCGAAAGGAATTGAACTCAATTAATGTGTTAAGCTGATTGATCCACGTACAGGTCATCAGCCTACTTCAGGCTGATAATAAGATTCCGTGATGAGACCGCGCGTGAAATACCGGCGGCGACGTGTCCGATTGCAAGTCAACACCAGCACGTCGTCAAAGCTAACTTGGTGACTTCGTTCCCACTCCCCGACAGTGCCGCCACTCAACATATATAACCAGTGCCACAACTTGATTACAATTTAAACATGACCAGTTGGCGGAGTTGTTTGAACGATTGTTAGGTTGGGCGACGCCATTGTAATTTACGTTGTTGTTTACGGCTTGTTACATGGCGCTTTTGCACATGAGAGGTTTAGTATAATTGACATGTTTACAGTCAAATGTTAACATAAAGTACTGTCCACAATTGTATGCAATTGAAATAGAGAGACTTCTTATGAAACATTAGGAGTGTACCAAAACAAAAACAGATGTGTAACATCTGCACGTAAACGTATGGTATGGCTGGGTTGGAAAGATACATGGTCAAGCATACGCGTGCATCGTTGTTTCTGCATTTCATCATTTGAACGTCAGCAGCAATTCGACCGATTTACCATACTAACTTTTGCTTGCTGTATGTTGCCTTGTTAGTTGCAGGTGTAGCCAGTCGTCTAGATTTCAGCTTCAAGGTCTCACCGTCAGGTATTTCTAGGCTGTCCTCCTTTACCCACGTGAGTGATTGTCTAGTGATTCTGGATGGGGTTTTCTTAGCGTGCGACCAATTCAACTCAATTTGTTCACCTTGATGGTCGTGTTTGGTCATATCCCGCAGAGTGTCGTTGATAACTTTGTCCAACCATTTCAAACCTGTTTTACTCTGGCTAAAATAAATTACATGTTAGTTACAGAACGATCTTCGTAACAAATGTTCGCACACTATATATAACCACCAACGCTCAAATGTCGACTGACTTAGTTTAGATCGATAGTGTAATGGTTAGTGAGCGGCTCGAAAGGACACGGTTCAAATGAAGAACAGAAAACGATAATTCATGGCGAGAATCGAGATTTACCGACCCACCCAGACATAGACTCCAAGGCCGAACATGTTGATGAAGTAACCGAGTTAGTCGGTGATCAACACGTTGTCTTCTTTGCTTCAGACCATCTGTGCTGTTCGTTACGTCGATGTGATCAGCCGTAATCAATAGTCTGGTTGTTGTACTTGCGCAGTGCACACTTATATTACTATTATGTAAACATATGCCATTGCCTAGAATTATAACTAAAACATTTATATGTGTTGTTGTTGTTGTTGTTATTATTGCTATTTTCATTGTTGTTGTTGTTGGAGTTGCTGCTGCTGCTGTTCTGGCACAGCTCGAGTGAGGAACACTTTCTTCACGATGAGCAACTCGTCCACGCACAGCACATGTCCGAGTCAGTTCAAGCGGCGGTGGATCAGCAGTTTCTTTATGTCCAAGCACAGGTCGTCGATCGGTGCTGTAATCGGATCTCTGTTTAGCAGTGCGTTCGGAAACCACGGATTTGTGGTACCACGACGTCTTCACGAAAACCAATGTTTTGGTGTAACGAAGGGATTATTCAGCTACTTCTCTTACTTGAACTGGAAGCTGACTGCCCACCTGCTCACTTGTCGTACGGCGATTTGTCAACGTCAGCTCTGATGTCCGTGTGACACGTCTCGTACGTTGGAGAGGTGTTTGTGGTAGTAATTGATTGAATGATTGATCACTTGCTCTTTTGAAACACGTAGCTTATTCATTAAGTGTTTTCTCCATCAACGTCAAGCCAGGAAGTTGACTGTCCCTGGTCTCACATATTGACATTTTTTCTCCTTTACCCTTGTCTCGTCAATGACAAGCAGCTAGCTAGGTAGAGGTAACATTTCTTTGACAGTTGTGATAGAATATAACAGCATACTGTCCATATTTATCCCCCTACATATGTTTTCTAGTTCCAGATATTGTCAAACAGTGTTGTTGTTGCTGTTATTGTTGTTGTTGCTGTTGTTGTTGCTGCTGCTGTTGTAGTGTAGTGGCAATGAAGTTATGAATCTTGAACTAAAATGTGGTTCCATCAACGTGAAAAATGCGGGTTCACTGACTGGGTTGTTGCTTCGCGCAGTGAAGTTCCCAACAATACGAACAACGCGGGTTGCAGTGAGCTTGCATGCAACAACATATGTTTTATGACTTTCGCAGGTAGCCGCACGGCAACAGTATATGTCTCTTAATGTACTAAGAAAACAAATGTAATTGTATGTCTTTCTCGATAATGACACACACTGTTGACACTGGCTAACGTTAATTAAGCCATTATCATCAAAGATGAGTTTACAACTATGCTACAGCATTATGTTTCGTTGTCACGTTCAGTTGGTTTTGAGTCAAGCAGTTCTTAGCGAACCAGTTCTTGTGAATACATGGATTACAATTCCAGATTGTATATGTCGATAGGCTATCTTTTGGGGCAGTCTAGCAGGATCTCCTCCCAGGCGCCGGGGTCCATTCTCCTCTTTCGATGTTTCGTCGCCTCCTTGGACCAGTGGCCTCTGGTCTACTGATTGGCGATGTAGTAAAACAAACCACAACCGCTCAACCGATAAACTTTTCTACCTGTCGTAGAAAGATGGAAGCAGGGGGCGAATTGAGTGGTGAGCCACACTCCAGAGGGCGTCATTGTGGCTTCTTACCGGAAACTGAGCCACACTCCAGAGGGCGTCACTGTGGCTTCTTTACCGGAAACTATCGTCTTAGTCAACGGGAAAACCTGCATGCTGTCATTGGATAGCTTTATTTTCACGCTTCCACAGTGCTTGGTTTGTTGCTCGATCGACGGGTGTAAGGTAGTCACTAGGAATATGGCGCCTGACTAATGGGGCTACGCTGCGGAGTGCCACGGTGAATGTGCGCGGCGCGCCGAGTGCAATTTAGGCCGATTTTAATCTTTCATCAAAAATACAACAACGAAATAAGCCGGCATCTGCCAACTCACTTGCACTCGCATGGCTGAGAGACGGAGCCGATGTCCTGCATTAATGGTCGATGCCGCTGTTAATACGGAGATAATGGTGACGAAGCATCCGTCAGATACGTCCCGGTTTCACGACGAATATATTTACGTCAGCTAGCCAGGTGACCAAAATGTCACGATGAAGGGGAAATCCACCAGTTCAACAGGGATTTCTAATGAGACAACGATGTATTATGACAGGATTATAGAAAACATTACCACAGTGCCGCTTGTTTATTTATGATACAAAGATCGATATATATATATATATATATATATATATATATATATATATATATATATATATATATATATATATATATATATATATATATATATATATATATATATATATATATATATATATGCGTATCGTGTGAAAGAAAACGTCATTTCATGTTTGCTGCCCCAGTCACCTTACGCGTTGAATTGTCTGGTCAACATGACGTACGCTAACTAACAGGTATGCATATACACAAATGGGGATTAAATTGTGTAAACATGGCCCTTGTTCGGCTACGGATGCCAGACGTTACTCTTGCACAGAAAGCCTATAATTCACTGTATTAAGTATTAACCACAATAAAATAAAACGAAAAGGGCGCCACTGCCCAAGTACGTTACGTGTGTTGCGCAGCGACCGGAAAGAAGTAGGCCAATGTACACTCAGACCGAGGACAACAAGACGGATGTAAGGTCTTTGGCTGAGGACAGGACACTCTGGTCAAAGGAGAAGAAGGACTGATTGCAGCTCTAAGATATATATTTACTACGACAACAGCTACTAGAGTAGGATATAATATTAATAATAGTGGATGGATAGAAAGAACAGCGAGCGAGTAGCGTCGGACACACTATTTCCATGTGTGATATTATGATTATGTATATGTATATGTATATATATATATATATATATATATATATATATATATATATATATATATATATATATATATATATATATATATATATATATATAAATATATATATATATATATATATATATATATAAATATATATATATATATATATATATATATATATATATATATATATATTATATATATATATATATAAATATATATATATATATATATATATATATATATATATATATATATATATATATATATATATATATATATATATATATATGTTCAACATCTCGGTATTCCCATGTTTGAACGCGCACCTTGCTGATTAATTACACGATATGCAAACAGTCTCGTAGTCATTTAATCTACAACAAAATAAATCGATTCGGCGTTCTTTTATCGACATATTATTAGCACGTCAATGGTAAACATATATCGTATCCGCGTGAGCAATAATTGTATCACAGCGAGAAAACATTTACATTATTGTACCAATAGAATACAACATTTCTCGAGAAGCCATTCTTGCGCACAGCAACGTTCAGAACGTGACGCCCGGCAAACAATTGCAAGGCCAACAAACTCCCTGGAGAATTCCGCAAACGATGAAGTAGCTGGTGGCTGATATAGCAGCTAAAAGCTTTTTTTATTATGAAAGACTGAGGTAAGATATTCTCATTGGCGACTGTAGGATGGAAACCTCTGTTGTTGCGAATATTTTGACCTGCGTTGAACGTGCATATATTCATTCGTACGTAACCTTCTTAGAATTGTAGAATAATTTATATTTATAGTCGTCAGAAGAGGTGTGGAAATTATGCGCTTTTTCAGCCCACACACTTGACCGGCAGCAAGTGCTGCCGGTCATGGCTGTTGTTTATTCACTCACCCCTGTACTGCGTCCATGTTGTTTATTCACTCACCTCGTTACTGCGTCCATGTTCTTTATTAATTCACCTCTGTACTGCGTCCATGTTCTTTATTCATTCACCCATGTACTGCGTCCATGTTCTTTATTCAATCACCTTTGTACTGCGTCCATGTTCTTTATTAATTCAACCCTGTACTGCGTCCATATCGGTTATTCACTCATCTCTCTACTGCATCCCCATTGGTTATTCACTCACCTTTGTACTGTGTCCGTGTTGGCTATTCATTCACCTTTGTACTACAACCATGTCGGTTGTTCACGCACCTATCTATTGCGTCCACGTTGGTTAATCACTCACCTCTGTTCTTCGTTCATGTCAGTTGTTTCCATCGCGTACGAATGACAGTAGAGCAGACACGTTGCCATCAACACGGCTACGGCGACTAATCGAGTCGTCATGACTGTATGACTGAAACGTAAGCAAAGCATATTACTTGGCATTTCGACCAATGTTATACTACTAACACAATCCAAATGTGTATATATAACTGGACGTATATCTGTCAATATCTCTGTCAATAATTCATCCCTTGGTAATGGCGTTTTGTAACGTAATCTAGTGCGTCCACAATTTATCGTATACATTTAAAAAATATTTTGATCAAAATCAGCTTTCATTTCGATCGATCCATGTTCACTGGTGCTAATCCTGAGTAATGCACACATGCTAGACTAGTCACAGAAATCCGCAAAATTGCAAATGAACCCGTATGATCATCTACGTCCGCTGGTTTGCCGCATGGTCAAATGACGCTCGCCATGCAAACTGGGATATATTGATTGGAGTTGCTCTTTTGACATGTTTTGGTGTCCAAATGTTTGGTATGTTATTCGTGTGCCATTTCGCAATATAAAAAAACTTGTCCAAAATGCATAAAACCACAAGGAATGTTTCCTACGTCCGTACGATCTTCACAATTACGAAAATCCGTAAGACTTGCTGTAATAGTTGTCTATTGTATAATTACTGTTGCCTTCCACCGATGTGCACAGCGACGGATACACACTTATTGCATAATAATGACAGTCGGCGTTCTCACAATATGGGATTACGCAACAATCGTCTCCAAAGATCAGCGATGAATGCGTGAAAACGTCTCATTTTAAGTGATTCTTCCGGGTCGTACTGACGGCTTTCAAATTGTGGCGAGAGGCTGTGTTGATTGATGGGTTGGAAACCGCTTCCACCCACCTACCGGAATGACAATCATCTAAGTGGTGTTGAAATATGTACTAGACTGTTTGGCACATCGTCTTACTTTCAACGGTGTCTTGGTACAAATACATCCATCGTTAAACAGGTGAAGTGTCTTTAATAGTACGGGTGAGTCGCCACCATAAACACCACATCTACACTACCACATTACTACTACTGCTGTTAAAATATAACTACTCTAAATACGCCGCGGTACAACTACTACTGATATTGTTGTTGGTACTGTTGTTGCGGCTGCTGCTGTCTGCTGCTGTTGTCTGCAGCTATTGTCTGCTGCTGCTGTCTGCTGCTGTTGTGTGCTGCTGTTGTCTACTGCTGCTCCTGATATTACTAATATTTCTGCTAGCCTAGTTTTGGGAAAGGAGCAGAATACCCCACATTTGCTAATATGTGTTTTGCTATACTATTAATTCAACTGTAATTTGACATTTATTAGTAGTAATAGTATCGGTGAATACATGAGTTCGTTTGTGCATATACATGTCCCTTGTGTGATTCGTGTAGCACGGTGTGCATTCTCAATTAACGAATGATCTTTAAAAAAATTTATAACAAGAGCTATTCCTTTGTCACTACAATTAAAGACTGTATGCAATCTAACATTGAAAAAAAAAACAGTACTGTTCCTGACAGTATATTTAACCAGAACATATTCAACGATGATCAGATTCAGACCAGCCGACCTTCGACATCCTCTGGTCAAACGGTATTGATGTTAACATCAAGTTGTCGTTTTGTCGTTTTTACTGTCCATACTCCGCCAGTTTTCACTGCTAACAGCTCATTCCTAACATACGTTTTGTAGGACCCAGACAGAAATTGCATTACGTTGCCAATCCAATTGTCTTATGTTGGCAATCACTGGGGCTCGTCTTCATCCAGGGTTGCTTTCTTCATCGACTTCGTCTTTGATTGATGTTAATCCAAGGCTGTGGCTACACCGTTTCCAATTTTCAAAGATTACGCTTTGTTAAACGATTTAAGTTTTTTATTTTTCTCAAAAGGATTCATTTGATTTGATGAGGATTCACTGAGCAGACATGTGTGACGAATGATTGATCTATCCCTAGTGTCCGTAGAGAACAACTCGGCTCTATATTCATCAAGTGCTGTCTTCTTGAATTACTCCTGAAGGTAATTGTATTTGTTCGCCAATCGCTCGTCGAGGTCTAAAGGTTTTTGTTCTCCAAAACCGAAGTTAAGCATCACAGGACATACGTATATATATATATATATATATATATATATATATATATATATATATATATATATATATATATATATATATATATATATATATATATATATATATATATATATATATATATATATATATATATATATATATATATATATATATATATGCGTGCGTGCGTGCGTGCGTGTGTGTGTGTGTGTGTGTGTTTGTGTGTGTGTGTGGGTGGGTGTGTATGTGTGTGTGTGTGTGTGTGTGTGTGTGTGTGTGTGTGTGTGCGTGCGTGCGTGCGTGCGTGCGTGCGTGCGTGCGTGTGTGTGTGTGTGTTTGTGTGTGTGGGTGTGTATGTGTGTGTACTTCTACTTAGAGACTCAGACAAACATTACAGCCGTTTGTATACACACAGATGACGTCATCCAATTAGTTATCTATACAGTACGAGTTGATAGAAGTTTATCTCTAAGTGTCGACGTTTGTGCATGTACGTGTTCGCGTGCGTATGTGTGCGCGCGGGTGTGTGTTGACACTCCAGTTAGTGGTTCGTTGTGACAAGTTGACGCTTCATTTAGTGGTTGATGGTGAGCATGTGACAGGTTGACGCTTCAATTAGTGGCAATTGTGATGACAACTTGACACTTAATTTTGTGCGTGATGGCGAGGCCTTGACACATTGACACATTGACAATTAATTTAGTGGCAAGCAGTGACTACCCGACAGTTTGATACTCCAGTTAGTGCCTGGTGAAGACTAGCGACAGTTTGACACTTCATTGACCGAAGCCGAGAGCAGCCCCGGCCAACAAAAATATATTCATAGAAATATGTTTTTCTCACTTAAAAAGGATTGAAGAACTAGATGACACGAAGTTAATTAATAACAGAATAGAGTATATTGGATTCTAGAATGTATTCATTCTCACATAGGACAATAAATGAATGGAACTAATTATCTACATATTGTAGCAGCGTGATTATATTAAAAAAAATTACAAATATCTCAGAAGGGCGGGTTACACATAAATGAAGAATTGTTGGACTCTCTCTCGATAAACCGTCTGTCATCTGGTTTTTATGGCAATCTTGTTAAATCATGTTAGATCCTGTCTTGTCCCTGGTCGGTCGCTGCACCAAACACATCCTCATATATTCTTGTGTAATTGCATTAGGCGTAGTGAGTGCGACTATGACAAAGGCTTGGATAATCACATTGTTGTTGTTTCCGGGTCGAAGGTTGGATAACCACCTTGTTGTTGTTTCCGGGTCGAAGGTTGACACCAGTGGACTGTTGTTTGGTCCCATTTTGTAATAGGCAGCGTTTCTTCAGTGCCACCTTCACGATTGTTCCTTTTTCTGTTGCTGTACCAACTCTTTTGAATTCACTCCCTGGTCAGTGCCAAGCTTAAATAAAATGTCGTCGTCATGAAATACAAAAATCTTCTTCTTCTTCTTCTTCTTCTGAAGAGTTACCTTTTAAATCATGCCTTCTCTCTTCAGCTCCAGCAAATGTATCCATCTGTTGACAAATCTAACATTGTATATCCATTTTGAGATTGCCTTGATGCGCCTCAGATGATTTATAGCGATAAAGGTTTCTAATTATCATTAGTGTTATTATTATTTACACGTATTGATATATGTTATATATATAACATATGTTACATCAGTTCTCTAATCGGCTCATGTCTTGCAGATATTCAGCCAGGTCTGTTCAGCATCTAAGACGTGTTGCCGGCTGCCCAGAGCAAGTGGTGGCTATGCTGGCGTTTTATTCAATTTCGTTGTTACGTTGTCCTCTCACACTGCATTAAAAGCGTTTAGTGGTCTTCCGCAGCCTCCGGGGAGATGGTTAAAAGCACGAGTGTGATCCACGCTGTGTGCGTGTGTGTAATTTGGTTGGCATTGTTGTGAGTTTCGCGTGGATTAGTGGAGGTGTGTATGAGGGTGTGTGTACAACGAACGGCATTGTGTGTTTGTTTGTTTGTTTGTGTGTGGGCGTGCGTGCGTGTGTGTGCGTGTGCGTGTGTGTGCGTGTGCGTGAGCGTGTGAGGGCTGATTACAATGACACCATACCCTTTGAAGAAACAATAAATGCATTGTTTTCCAAGTAATGAAGAGTGTCATAATTAAATCGGGCGAACTGTTTGTGTCATGAAAATCTGACATTGAATTATTTACAGAAGGTTTCATGCAGTTTTGTTAGCCGTATGCTATGCCGTAGTTGTTCTTTTGTATGGGTAGATTGTCTTAGGAGAAGCTGAGTGGATCTCGGAGATTCATCCAGTAAATGCAAACATGGTGACGATATGGTCAACGGTTTGAGTGTCTTAGCCACATTCGCATTTAGCAGTGTATATCTTTGATGCAACATGTGTGTATCAGATGACTGCAGCGTTCTGATGCGGTTGGTGTTGGTCCACTGGCGTCGAGGAAGGAAAAACCCAGGATGTTCGATGGCAGGGTCCGTGACAAGATTTATATTACGGTAAGAATATGTGATCGGTTTCACGGCTGTACGTGCAAATTCTTGTATGCGTTCAAGACGAGGGAGCTGCTGCATCCATTCTGAGGTTCACTACAGGCTCCATACCGCATCTGTTTATGTGATTGCTGATTCTGATTATGTATCGTCATATGTGTTGTTTATGTGATTGCTGATTCTTATTATGTATCGTCATATGTGTTGTTTATGTGATTGCTGATTCTGATTATGTATCGTCATATGTGTTGTTTATGTGATTGCTGATTCTGATTATGTATCGTCATATGTGTTGCATGTGTAGTTTCCTGTAGTGAGTCAACGTTCTGCTTCCTTCGCCTAGGCTGTTGGTTGGTTTTGCTGTGTACTTTGACATTTTTTATCTTTCCTGCCTGGCAATGCAGGTAATGTGACATGACACCTTTTCTCCTGACAGCTGTCCAAATCCGTTATTGTATATCAACATAACTTAGACATTGTGGTAAATAATCACCTCGAACTTGGTATTGATCTTTGAATTTTCCAGACACGCTTTCTGAATCCTTGTTCCGGTGTTAATATTGGCTCCATTTCTAGTGACATATCATCTGTCTTGTGGTTACTAGAATATAATAGTCTTATGCGGCCTCAATCAACCTTTTTCAAAACATTATCGCCAAGCTTACCTTTCTTTGCTAGCACTGAGGGTGGTTACTGCCAGGGTGCGTGTCGTTCTTTTCGGTTCTTTTCCGTCCCCAATTCACGAGACAGTACCGACATTAACTTGATCACCCTAGCCACGAGTGTAACACATTCTCCAATGGTGAGAGCCAAGTGTTTACACCAAACATACCTTGCCTGGCCCGGGTCATGAACCCATAACTGACGTCGTTAATTCGACCTGTGCTAACCATTTCACTACCGCTGCAGACATTTAGATTAACGAACTTGTTGATAACATCAAGACGGGTGCTGCCAATAGCACCAACATGTTTATAATTATGATAACGGTGAGAGATCAACAACACTTGACGGCAGCCCTACAACGCCTGCACTGGTTGCCGGTGGAGTGACGCATCGAGTAGAAGATTCTTGTATTCCGCGCCCTTCTGATCACGCCTTCCGTGCCGCGTCACAACCTTGAGTGGTACGACCGCCGTTCGTTTGCGCGCGGGGCCGACCCTCTGGAACGCGCTGCCTAAAGACCTGCGGCTGATTGAATGCATGAACACATTTAAAGCGCATCTTAAGACACGCAATGTTAAGCTTGCGTTTAATATCTATTTTTATATTGTACACATCCATTTTACTCTATTATATATATATATATATATATATATATATATATATACCATATACCAAGAACCAACTGAACATCAAATTAGAAGGAGGAAGTGAAGCCGGATAGACCATACTCTCAGGAAGTGAAGCCGGATAGACCATACACTCAGGAAGTGAAGCCGGATAGACCATACTCTCAGGAAGTGAAGCCGGATAGACCATTCTTTCAGGAAGTGAAGCCGGATAGATCATGCTCTCAGGAAGTGAAACTGGATAGACCATTCTCCCAGGAAGTGAAGCCGGATAGACCATACTCCCTGGAAGTGAAGCCGGATAGACCATACTCTCAGAAAGTGAAGCCGGATAGACCATACTCTCAGGAAGTGAAGCCGGATAGACCATACTCTCAGGAAGTGAAGCCGGATAGACCATTCTCTCAGGAAGTGAAGCCGGATAGACCATGCTCTCAGGCAGTGAAGCCGGATAGACCATACTCTCAGGAAGTGAAGTCGGATAGACCATACTCTCAGGAAGTGAAGCCGGATAGACCATTTTCACAGGAAGTGAAGCCGGATAGACCATACTCTCAGGAAGTGAAGCCGGATAGACCATTCTCTCAGGAAGTGAAGCCGGATAGACGATACTCTCTGGAAGTGAAGCCGGATAGACCATACTCTCAGGAAGTGAAGCCGGATAGACCATACTCTCAGGAAGTGAAGCCGGATAGACCATACTCTCAGGAAGTGAAGCCGGATAGACCATACTCTCAGGAAGTGAAGCCGGATAGACCATTACCTCACGAAGTGAAGCCGGATAGACCATACTCTCAGGAAGTGAAGCCGGATAGACCATACTCTCACGAAGTGAAGCCGGATAGACCATACTCTCAGGAAGTGAAGCCGGATAGACCATACTCTCTGGAAGCCAACACAGCACGTCACAAGATATGCCCGCACGCGGAACCCTCAGGGCAAAAGGAAACGTGGAAGACCGATAAACACCTGGGGTAGTGAAGTGAAAGCAGAGATGACAACAACGGGATGTAGATGGAAACAACAGGAAACTTAAACCCAAAACCGTATCCGGTGGAAATTAGTCGATAATGGCTCCGTCGGGGAGTGAAAAGACTTTAGTCAAATAAATAAATCATCACATATTTACGCAAATATACTCCTTTTCACATACCTTTTTTAGAGGAACCGAGAAAGATGAAGGTCTATTATGATGCTACCCGGGAGAATATATCTGTATATTCACAAAGGAGAGATAACGATGACGTGTCGAACGGAACTATATTTACAATGCTTACATAACTACTCAATATAATTTGTTATATTTTGTAATACACAAACGCAATTGAACTGTCTATCGCGTTTAAGTCCCAAATATGGCAAGCATACAAACCGAACCGCTGAAAGTTAATTAACAACGAGACTAGCACGCAATCTTGACGTATGGTGAAAACCTCATCTATATGTAATTAACAATTGTGTAATCGAGTTACATCGATAAATGTGACATGCTATTTCTGCGATGCAGCAAAATGGACGTTGATGAAGCATTGCGAACAGCGACGGTATGACATTTCCGTCACACCATTTGAATAAATGGTATATTAATATCGTGGACATTACCACACAGCGCCTTTTGATGTGATCGCGTGATAGCGTAACGCAGTTACGTACAGTGTGTTCCGGTGCTTGTGTAACTGCATGACCTGTCAGTATTATGATTTACAACATGTGCCATATATGATTTGATTCACTAATAATGTTGATACATATTCCACATGTGATTGTTATTGTATGATAACACAATGATGCAATTTTTAAGATCACTTGCGAAGACGGGCCAGTGCTCGGGGTTTTGAAGAGAGGGTTCGAGCCTACACAATCAGCCGGGGATGATCTCTAAACAAATTTACAGTTAGGCACGTTCTCTCAAAATAGGGTTTATTCCTACCGCCCAACACACCTCCGAGGCCCGTCATTTAATAAGTAATCGTCGGATCCAGTCTGACGTCACAATCCTATCAAAGATCAATGGGCAAGCGCCTTTGTATTAGCTGTTTCTTCAAGCTTCGTCTTAGCAACCACGTTTACATATTTTTCAATTACGTGTTTTTTTTTCTCTTGGGCGCGAAGAGTGGATGTCCAATGACCGCATACCAAATGTCATCCTCTCTGTGGCATTAACTAAAGGCACCCTGCCAGTATTCAGACCTATATTGAGACGTACGGATGTAGAAATCTTAATGACATTGGCCTTGTGCACTGGCGAACAGTTGACGAAGACCGATCTACCTTTCCAGCCAATCTTACTGGAGGTTGTGCTATGGACGAAGCGAACCGGACTAACCATTAGGTCAGGCGTCATGCTGGCAATTGACCAAAGTTCTCGCACAATACAGAAGCTGGCCGCTAATACACTACTATTAATTGTCTCAACCTGGCCAGCGGTAACCTGTTGCTATACGAAACAACGCGAAGCTCTATTTTGTAGTAGTGTTTGTCTTAAGGCGCACAGCTGGCGGCTGTGTTGTCTAACAACCTTGTTCGGCGCACGCTGCGGACATTATTGAATAAAAGCTTGCCACTAAGCATCCGCACAAGAAAACGTCACGGAGAGTGTGAACGATCCATAGCGACTGAATAATTCATGTGGATGGGGCCACACCAATACGCAGAACATATTTGTCGTCGTAGACGTCGCACTTTCTTCTACGATGCCTGTTTATTGTTTATTTTGCTCTTTGGTTTGGCTGTCAGTTATGGATGTCTGGATATAGAAGCACCAAACTCTGTACAAGCAGATGATATGTGATATGGCGCAGAATGCTCACGATAAAAAGTTGAGGAAGATGGTTTGCAATGTTCTATTAAGAGAAGAAAGATGGCCAAGTACGGTTGTTGGAAAACAAGACTTCAGAGTTTGGTACTTTGCGTCATTGAAGAAGAATTACCAGGAAAAAAACGAAGAGGCAGAAGATAAATTGAGTGGTTTTACGACACTAAGCATCAGTCAAGTGGTGAATCGAAGTGGCTAGAGAGATTGATAGGAAACGCCAACGGACTAATTGAAAATATTGCTATATATCATCACCATCATATTCGCTATTTTACACATTTTATGTGTGTTCATTCTCGACACCAATCTATTCTCCTTGTCTCTTCCTCCTCCTTTTTAGCATTGCAGTTGCAAGAAAATCATATTGCATTTATATATAATCTTATCTAACAACGGAGTCTCAACCGAGCGACACGGAAACGAAAAGGTCACGACTAATGTCAAAGTGACCTCGCAATACATCAGTTTGAATTTATCGAACGATGTGATGATCGCCATTGAATGATGGCTCACCAATTCATTCTTTAAATTCGTTTCGCGAGGTCACAATTACATTACTCGCGAGTAAGACACCACAACAGTGAAGGGTAGCTGTCTACAATCTGACAGGCTTTCTCCAACAGGAATCGAATCATGTGTGATTGTGTGACGGCGTTGTTGACAACATCTGCATCGATGTTGTCACCATAGCGTGCGCAGCGTCCTCTACATCGTCGCTGGGACACGAGTATTCTCAACGACCAGTCAAAGCTTTATTAGTCCACTGTGCATGACAGCTCCCAGAAACAGGTGGTAGTGTTGACAAACCTTTATTCAGTAGTATCTATCTATCAAACCTTTATCTAGCGGCGTATCTAGGTAGTGATATAGGACAACCGTATTTATTCAGGGTAGGATTATTGTAAGGTAGGATTGTTGCATGTTAGTCTCTACTCTGTGCAGGGTTATAGCAAAGTAGTGTTATAGGATCACGTTACTCTGGGTAGGATTAGTATTTATTCCGCATTCGCGCACATTATGTGTAAATTAATATAATATATAGAAGTAATTGAACAAATTACTTTGTTAGTTTATACTAGTTTGAATTTATCATATATATATATATATATATATATATATATATATATATATATATATATATATATATATATATATATATATATATATATATATATATATATATATATATATATATATATATATACAAAGACCGGTTGTATCACAAATGCACTTGTTTGCATTCAGCCAAGTTGTTATAACTGCGGCGCGAATAAATAAATAAATACAAGTTATTTGTTGCGCCAATATCTAGTTCACGCCAATATCTAGCTCACGCCAATATCTAGCTCACGCCAATATCTAGCTCACGCCAACTGCTCTGCTCACCAGCTAAAAGTACATTACAGTATATAAATAATAAGCCTTTTTCTTCACATATATTAATCGCAGTCTCTGGTTCAGTACTCATTCAACTGAGGCGACGTGGTGTGACTGAAATTGCCCAAGCTTCCATACTGCAACAATAGGATCCAAACCCCGGTTCCTCTCGACTGTGAGTCATTCTGCTTAGTGGATCAGAAATTAACAAATATTGACGAACGTTTTCAGGAATGACCCAAGCACTGACCCTTTACAACAAGTGATGAGCATTGATGAAAGAATACAAACAACGTTTTCAGGAATGACCCAGGCACTGACGCTTTACAACAAGTGATGAGCATTGATGAAATAATACAAACAACGTTTGCAGGAATGACCCAGGCACTGACCCTTTACAACAAGTGATGAGCATTGATAAAAGAATACAAACAACATTTTCAGGAATGACCCAGGCACTGACGCTTTACAACAAGTGATGAGCATTGATGAAATAATACAAACAACGTTTTCAGGAATGACCCAGGCAGTGACGCTTTACAAGTGATGAGCATTGATGAAAGAATACAAACAACGTTTTCAGGAATGACCCAGGCACTGACCCTTTACAACAAGTGATGAGCATTGATGAAATAATACAAACAACGTTTTCAGGAATGACCCAGGCCCTGACCCTTTACAACAAGTGATGAGCATTGATGAAAGAATGCAAACAACGTTTTCAGGAATGACCCAGACACTGACCCTTTACAACAAGTGATGAGCATTGATGAAATAATACAAACAACGTTTTCAGGAATGACCCAGGCACTGACCCTTTGCAACAAGTGATGAGTATTGATGAAAGAATACAAACAACGTTTTCAGGAATGACCCAGGCAGTGACGCTTTACAACAAGTGATGAGCATTGATGAAAGAATGCAAACAACGTTTTCAGGAATGACCCAGGCACTGACCCTTTACAACAAGTGATGAGCATTGATGAAAGAATGCAAACAACGTTTTCAGGAATGACCCAGGCACTGACCCTTTACAACAAGTGATGAGCATTGATGAAATAATACAAACAACGTTTTCAGGAATGACCCAGGCACTGACCCTTTACAACAAGTGATGAGTATTGATAAAAGAATACAAACAACGTTTTCAGGAATGACCCAGGCAGTGACGCTTTACAACAAGTGATGAGCATTGATGAAAGAATGCAAACAACGTTTTCAGGAATGACCCAGGCACTGACCCTTTACAACAAGTGATGAGTATTGATAAAATAATACAAACAACGTTTTCAGGAATGACCCAGGCAGTGACGCTTTACAACAAGTGATGAGCATTGATGAAAGAATTCAAACAACGTTTTCAGGAATGACCCAGGCACTGACCATTTACAACAAGTGATGAGCATTGATGAAATAATACAAACAACGTTTTCAGGAATGACCCAGGCAGTGACGCTTTACAACAAGTGATGAGCATTGATGAAATAATACAAACAACGTTTTCAGGAATGACCCAGGCACTGACCCTTTACAACAAGTGATGAGTATTGATAAAAGAATACAAACAACGTTTTCAGGAATGACCCAGGCAGTGACGCTTTACAACAAGTGATGAACATTGATGAAAGAATACAAACAACGTTTTCAGGAATGACCCAGGCACTGACCCTTTACAACAAGTGATGAGTATTGATAAAAGAATACAAACAACATTTTCAGGAATGACCCAGGCAGTGACGCTTTACAACAAGTGATGAGCATTGATGAAAGAATACAAACAACGTTTTCAGGAATGACCCAGGCACTGACCCTTTACAACAAGTGATGAGTATTGATAAAAGAATACAAACAACGTTTTCCGGAATGACCCAGGCAGTGACGCTTTACAACAAGTGATGAGCATTGATGAAATAATACAAACAACGTTTTCAGGAATGACCCAGGCATTGACCCTTTACAACAAGTGATGAGTATTGATAAAAGAATACAAACAACGTTTTCAGGAATGACCCAGGCAGCGACGCTTTACAACAAGTGATGAGCATTGATTAAAGAATACAAACAACGTTTTCAGGAATGACCCAGGCACTGACCCTTTACAACAAGTGATGAGTATTGATGAAAGAATACAAACAACGTTTTCAGGAATGAACCAGGCACTGACCCTTTACAACAAGTGATGAGTATTGATAAAAGAATACAGACAACATTTTCAGGAATGACCCAGGCAGTGACGCTTTACAACAAGTGATGAGCATTGATGAAAGAATACAAACAACGTTTTCAGGAATGACCCAGGCACTGACCCTTTACAACAAGTGATGAGTATTGATAAAAGAATACAAACAACGTTTTCAGGAATGACCCAGGCAGTGACGCTTTACAACAAGTGATGAGCATTGATGAAAGAATACAAACAACGTTTTCAGGAATGACCCAGGCACTGACCCTTTACAACAAGTGATGAGTATTGATAAAAGAATGCAAACAACGTTTTCAGGAATGACCCAGGCACTGACGCTTTACAACAAGTGATGAGCATTGATGAAAGAATGCAAACAACGTTTTCAGGAATGACCCAGGCAGTGACGCTTTACAACAAGTGATGAGTATTGATGAAATAATACAAACAACGTTTTCAGGAATGACCCAGGCACTGACCCTTTACAACAAGTGATGAGTATTGATAAAAGAATGCAAATAACGTTTTCAGGAATGACCCAGGCACTGACGCTTTACAACAAGTGATGAGCATTGATGAAAGAATGCAAACAACGTTTTCAGGAATGACCCAGGCAGTGACGCTTTACAACAAGTGATGAGTATTGATAAAAGAATGCAAACAACGTTTTCAGGAATGACCCAAGCACTGACCCTTTACAACAAGTGATGAGCATTGATGAAAGAATGCAAACAACGTTTTCAGGAATGACCCAGGCACTGACCCTTTACAACAAGTGATGAGTATTGATAAAAGAATGCAAACAACGTTTTCAGGAATGACCCAGGCACTGACCCTTTACAAGTGATGAGCATGAAAGAATACAACTAACGAAACACATGGTGGTAGAATATGGATACTTAGCATACTTGACATAGAATGAACGTGGACAGGAATAAAGACAATGTTCGTTCATTGTACAGATGAAGATGACCCGTGAACAATTATGGCGAAAATAATAATCTAATTTTGTCTGTGTCCAGCGTTACTCGGAAATTGCATCTTAGAGACGTACACGACGTAATGATTTACGTCCAAACTGACATTTCCGTCATCATTAGCCTAAAGGATGGCCTAATCCTCCTGGGACATTGTGCAAGCAGAGCTGCAATAAGCGACAGTTCTGAAAGGTCCAGATGCGTGAACACGAACAACGCCGGCAACGCAAGCGACGCCGTACAAGTGCAGAATCGCCTGGCACAGGCGAGCTGTCCGGCGGTCATATTGATTAGGGTTGTGGCAACCCGGGCTTTTAAAACATTACTCCTTTAAAAAAAAACGGTAATGAATTCAACATACGTTTTCAACGTATATTGAAAACACTAGAGTTTTAAAATAGGTAAACAATTATATGCTATTTATCGCTCACTCGCTCGCTCGCCCACCCACTCACTCACTAACTCACTCACTCACTCACTCACTCACTCACTCACTCACTCACTCACTCACTCACCCACCCACCCACTCACTCACTCACTCACTCACCCTCCCACTCACTCACTCACTCACAAAACAATAAGCATGTTTTATTTTGTTATGGGCATAATGTCAACGGATTTATAAAGGTATTGACCAATTAAAACACAAATAATAATTGTTTTATGCCTTGAACGTGACAACTGTGGTGTTTTGAACGTACCTTTAAAACACTACCGTATTGTCTACCGCCGACTAGCTAACTCCGTCTGGAAAGGGGCTTCACAACCACGTAAATACCCAACCATTGTAAGCGTATCTGCGGTGAGCTGGTTTCTATGGAGTTTCATCACACGTTCAATGGAGGCAGACACGTATTGAAGGTAATGCGACCGCAATACGGCACTGAGCCGTCTCGACTGTTGAATGGCGAAGGTCACTGCGCCAAATACGCCGCGATGACACTAAACGTTAGAAACCAAAGCGTTCCCTCTAGTGACAAGGTGGTTCAAACGTGGGCCGTTAAACGGCAGCAGTAATAACCAATTCTGAATAGTGCAGTTAGTCCGCGATATATAGATGGATTAGAATAGTGATGATAATACTGCAAAGAAAATAGGAAATGCTATAAAAGGTCATACCAAATATGCAACACATTAGTGTTTGGCTACAACTACTACTGCTACTGCTACTGCTACTGCCACTGCCACTGCCACTGCCACTGCCACTGCTACTGCTACTGCTACTGCTACTGCTACTGCTACTGCTACTGCTACTGCTACTGCTACTGCTACTGCTACTGCCACTGCCACTGCCACTGCCACTGCCACTGCCACTGCCACTGCCACTGCCACTGCCACTGCCACTGCCACTGCCACTGCTACTGCTACTGCTACTGCTACTGCTACTGGTACTGCTACTGCTACTGCTACTGCTACTGCTACTGCTACTGCTACCGCTACTGCCGCAGTCGATGTCGCAGCTGCTGTCGCTACTACAACTACTACTACTTTTACTGCTAATACTGCTGCTGCTGATGCTGCTACTGCTATATCTACTACTACAACAACAACAACAACAACAACAACAACAACAACAACAACAACAACAACAACAACAACAACAACAACAACAACAACTACTACTACTACTTTTACTACTACTACTACTACAACTACTGCTACTACTGCTACTACTGCTACTATTACTACTGCTACTAATGATAATGATAATAATAATGAAAATGATAATATTAATAATAATATTTTATAGAGACTAGTTCCTTAAAAACATGTACACAAAACATCAACCTCAGAAATACAAAGGATTGAGAGTTGGAAAAGCGTAGAGACGAGATGATTGCTTTCCGGCATTGCGTGAGATACCGACGTCTGTCGCGGCACAATCAGCTTGTGGCTAACTTAATGACAAGTCCCGGAACATGTCATTAGTTTTGCGGTCGCCCTACATGCGCGTGGGTTAACCTACTTTTAACAAACCTGAACTGTTAACTTGAATATGTTCCATATCTCTGGTCAAGTTGGCAAGATCATCAAAACCTTGATTGATTATAGTTATTTATTATAATAAATTGTCCTAAACCGTATTAAAGAGAGTCGTTGTGAGTGATACATTAGTAACTGATTACTGGATTACTCGGGACACTCAATACATTGCCAGCATATGGTCCTTGAAAAATCATCTAAATGACCCCCCCCAAAACGCGTTTTAGACATCTGAAATGAGAGATGTCAAAATATATTCTCTTATTTATGTGATCAGTGTGATTTGATACCACTAACTCGCTGCGTGCACTGAACACCACGCGAAACATAAAAAGTGGAATTTGTTTCAATGATGGTATACTGGCAACGTATTTAACATCCCCGGGTTGGATCAAACTAACTTTGTTGAAATCGATCGATACATCGATAATAACAATATTCAAATATAAAAAAAAACTTTGTTAAGAAGTCGGATTGAAATATACATAACATAAACGCCATAAACGTGACGCCGCGTGCACCAAATGGGAGAGATAGCGAAATGGTCATATCTCCAGAGAGAGCAAGATGAGCAATTGAACAAATTGAGATGGTATGGTCATGTGACGAGGAGAGAAAATGAATAAAAATAAAAGTGGCATTGAGCGGGAAGATGACGGGAAACAGATAGAAAGGAAGGCCCAGGTTATGATGGATCAACATTTGCATCAACCTGGGGGAAAGAACACCAGCCTCAAAGATGCAGTAAGAACGGACGGTACAGGGTACAGAATGGTGGAAGTTGTTCTATTGACCGACAGGAGTTCTAGCGTCACTTGAATGCCTCACTGGAGTATAGCGAAAAAGCTAAGAAATTAGGCTGTTTTCCGTTTATACATGGCACAAACATAACAATAATTTTAAATACTAAATACACAATATGCCTTTAGTAAAAAAATATAGCATGGATTACAAAACCCTTGATATACCTTGAGTTTTGTTGACTGACAATTTTGGGAAACAAAACCTGGAATGGTTTAATATAACCAAAATTACCTTATTTCAAACACAAACTTTGTCGACGAATTTTAAAATTAATATAAGTAATTCCTGGGCTGGCGGTATTGTTTAAATAAATACAAAACAACATTTATGTAGAGGTTTTGTAGAGAGGACAATCTGTTGGATAGACATGGCTGAATTCACATATAAGCATATTGTTTCGATTTATATTTATTAAATACAATGAGAAGCTGTAGCACATTTAAAACAGCAAACGTCGAAGATAACGTATTAAGAATGGACAAGACAGATATTAAATCCACATTAAATACTCGTTTGTTGGGTCCATGGCTTAAGTGTACCCTCTTAATAGAATATCACAGACTTATTGAAATAAAGATGGCAAATGTGCCAAACAATATCGTCTAGGCCACAAGTATGCATACGTTCGCACGCAGGTAATAATGCAAGAAAAGGGGATTTGTTTCTAAAGGTAAACTCGCGAAGAACAGTGCGTAAGCTATATGTGTAGATGATCGACGTCCTTATTCTTTCACCTTTCATTTCCTAGTAATTTTCTCACGCGTCGTCTGTACGCGGAGTCGCCAACAGATCACTGTACAATTAATTTACGGCAAATCTGGTTATCGATATGTATTTTTATCGATACACTGTGCGTTGACGTATATAATCGCGTAAGCGTCGTCGAGTTAAATATCACATGCCCAAACGAAATAATTACCTAGGTCTCCCCTGCGAAGACAAACACGCTTACCTGATTTGTCCAAACCAAGTGTTCCCTGGACGCCAATGAATTTGCCACTTGTTAAAGATAAACGTGCCGGCGACGTCAACCGCGTTGCTAGCGAGCGTCAATGTCTATGACGACAGTGTAGTTTATAGCCGCTATCTCGGCCTTTGCGTCAACGTCTCTCAACCGGAGAACGCAGATGTCTACCGAAGAATTAACTGTTTCCTTTCTGCTAGGCACTTCCTTCCTGCGGCTTTGTTAGAGCGTGTGTGTAATCCTGTTTGTGGACGTCGCTGTGCGTGCCAGAAACCGGCCTGTTTTCTGACGTCTCCGCGGTAGACTGGCGGCTTGAAGCAGCCGGATCGGCTGCGAACGTCTGCGGAGCCGCCGGCCAATCACGGTCGCCCCGCGCGCCCTGTCACTCCACAACATTGATCTGTGGCCGTGAAAGGAATTCTTTGTATGACGTCGGGCCGACAATGGAACGCCTCTGAAAGACGAAACATAATTCTATGACAGACGCAAGGTTGATATTGATGTGCGGCTGATGCGGGAGATTCATGGTGAGATGATGACTGTGAAAATGTGTGTCGTTGTCGAGGCGTTGTGCAGGGGACAGCTGCTGCTAACATTGAGGCTGTATTTCATGCTATTGCTCTACTCTTTATCAATGAAGTGAGGCTGGCACCAATACCGGTCGTCGACTTTTATTGTCTTTGTTCTTATATCACTGATCCCTACTCACTGCCGTCTTCGCCACAAGTCCATATCCCGTATCCCTCCTCGCTCTCCGCTTCCTCCAACTCCCGCCAGATATCCCGTCACGGAGTCATCCCATCACAGTCTTCTCCTTCTAACCTCCACTCTGAAATTAAAACAGGTTTTACTAATTTTAATATATTAAGAGGCAATACGTTACACACAAAATATAATGATTCCCATTCAGATGTTCTGATAAGGAACGTTGTGTGAATGATTGTTCTACATAATCGCATTACCCTTAATAATGTCCACAATGGAAGTATAACACACCAGGATGTTGTAGACTAGGCTGTGGAAATGGCACCCATACGAACGTCCACATTGAGGATGAACTGAAGTGAACTGAATTGTAAACACCAGTCGTAAAGTTTTATGTGATGGCGTGTTTAATCATTAACACCCATGTTGAGGGTCATTTAAGGTAAACGCCTGGCCTAACAGACGCTTAAGCAATTATCATGATCTCACCCAGCGTGTAAATGTCAAATTTATTACCAGCTCAACATGAATATAAAAATGGCTCGTTGGAATCCAAAGGTGTACGTTTCTTCTTACTCGTTCATATGTAATACAATGTGTAGTATGATCAATTGTGTCCCAATTATAATAATTAGCGGAAAAAATATCGTGGAAAGTTTAACTTTTTAACGAGAATCTCACTAAGATATATAAACTCGCGAGAGTGATAGGCCAAGATTTGGTACCTGATATGTGATGACGTCACAGGACTTCTCGCGGAAGAGTGGCTTTGAACAGAACGTTTCATTTGATTGAAGATCACTCTCTCATTTTGTTCGCTGTGTTCTGTTGATATAATTATTATGATATCACATAAGCTTGAGGGATGCTCGGTATATGTTTCACATACTAAACCTGCATTAGATATAAGTACGTTAAATCACGGACGACGACCGGCGTTACCAAATGCAGTCAGAATGTAGGCTATATGTATCGATTGTTGAAAGGCAAATTCGTGCAAAGGAAAATCAAAACCAAGTTAATACGTATTCTTCTCTTTGGTAGTCAGCGATGGACATACTTAAATGTCGCGTCACTGCGGTAAGCATGAAAGTCATACGAATGACACGGGGCATACAGCGGAATTATCATCTCTACAAGGAAATCAAGATCACACAACCTGTAGAAGTGATCAAAACGAATACACTAATATGATTTGATCATGTGCTGACAAGAGGTTTATGTTCTAAAGGTGGCACTGGGCATGAAGACGTCCGGGAAGAGTGTTAAGTTTACTCAACAATATCAGCAGCAACGTGGAGGAAACAGCACCCCCGAAGAAGTTATAGAGACAAGAACTGTACAAATGGACGTAATCGTGCCGAAATAGCACACCCAGCTAACCCAAAACTGGTTGGAACTGACAGCTACTAGCATGTCATGGCTCACCACTCGCAACTGCCTCCGTCGTTTGGTTTTAAAAATAGAAGTTACCAGAGGTCAGATCCGTAAACGTGACTGACATAAAATTTTACAAGCCGCTGGCCATGTCGCCTGGACTCAATGTTCAGCTATTTTGGTTAGCAGTGGAGGATGATTCTACTGACACTATGTAAATTACATAAACCGGATGTAGAGGTTAATTGTAGACATGGTCTGGCAAACATCCCAGCACACAGCGTGATATATTAAGGATGTAGAGCGATTCCAGTGCAGATCAAACCCTTACGCTAGGCTCACACATGGGTCAATACCACTTTCTGGACATCGTCACATGGTCGACACAAAGTTATCGTCCGAATGCCATCTTTACGCACATTGCTGCAAGACTACGCCAGTCGAACACTGTGCAGTATAGTCAGTGGGAGTGTTTCGCTTCTACTGGTTAATACTTCCATATAACTTGAGATGCCTTAGTTACGAAAGACGCCTGATAGAATGTGGTTTGACAATATTAGAGAACAGGAGACTAAGAGAAGGCCAAACATAATTTGTGTTTAATATTGAATGGTTATGAAGATAGTGATATAAATATATTCTTCAAACTTAATTAAGGAAGTAGAATCAGATGGCATCAAGCAGCATAAATAAAAGTGTATGTTGGATAAGATAAATATTCATAAATATTTATAACGTTAAAATGCTAGTTCACCTACAATTTAAAAATCTATAATAATAGTAAAAGTGAA
Organism: Lamellibrachia columna; assembly: GCA_963662155.1. Classification (NCBI taxonomy): domain Eukaryota; kingdom Metazoa; phylum Annelida; class Polychaeta; order Sabellida; family Siboglinidae; genus Lamellibrachia; species Lamellibrachia columna. The sequence goes on from OY759274.1 coordinate 20,964,502, forward strand.
CTAAACTCTTCGATCCACTGAGATAAAAACGACATGAATAAATAAATAACAAGAAATGCCCACAAATGGGATTTAAAGATAAAACGCACGTTCAAAAAGAAGAGTCTTGAGCTGCTTCTTGAGGGTGTTATGGCAGTCTGCAGTACAGAGTCTTCTGTACAATACAATCGTCTTCATGTGTATGCGCTAATATGTCCGTCAAAAACTCCAATTTCCAGTGGATAACACAGCATAGGTGTCGTATCGTAGCATCGTAAGAAGAATATAGATACGCTAGAACGGATATAGAGGAGTGCAACTAAAATCATTCCAGAACTTAGATAAATTAGTTATGAAGAACGCCGTAAACTAGGTGGTTTAACAACAGTAGAGACAAGGAGATTAAGAGGAGATCATATTGAAGTTTCTACGATATTGAATGGGTGTGAAAATATTGATAGAAATATTTTTTTCTCACTTAAGAAAGATAACCAGAGGGCAAGACGTGCCATTAATGAAGGATCAGCGTAGAGTGGACATCATAAAGTACTCATTCTCATAGAGGACATTAAATGAATGGAATATATTATATGCAGATTGTGTAAAAGCTAGCAGGGTGAATATGTTAAAAAATAAAATTTACAAATATCCCAGGAGGGCGGGTTACAAATAAGTGAAAAAGTGTGGGACTCTCGATATGCCAATGGCTTCCTTACCCGCTTACCATACGGGCCTTTGTCTAGGATGGCAATCTTGTTAAATTGTTTATTTGTGAGCGATTGAACTGAATTGCATCACCGCATTCAACGTTCGATACTGCACTCCTCCAGTACATAACCTCGATTTAGCTCGGTGCTTCTGCCAGACGAATGAATGAATATTTAAACTAATTAAGCTATCAGTGGTGTCTGACGAAGCGAAGTAGTGCCGGCTGTCGCCCATCTTTCTGTTGAGTCGATATTACATCGCCGCCAGTCGTCGTTGGAGACTCTCATTCCTTTGTGTGTTACGACGTATTTCTGTACAGCAATTCCCCGTTCAGCTGCCTAATGCTGATTCGATTAAAAACATTTTTATTCCATGTAATGTTATCTGCGATGAGGAGTTTTTCGACGCACTACTGCTGTCGATTTTCAGCTCATTTACGTCAGATATCTCAACACTCGATTGGAAGCGCGCCGCTCCGTGGGGAACGCGGTGGAAACAAAGACATTCTCATTAGCAAAACTTGTAAGTTCGTTTAACCTTACAATGTAATATCAAGCTTTCCACGAAAGTTGATTAGCATATATGGTTAAAATTTTATATTCTTGCTGCAGTTATATTTTATTTTGGAAAAATAACCAAGCATTATTGTCGAATATATTGAAATAGACAACTTCGAGTTGCATGCTCGGTGAAACTTGTCTGCGTCACCAACACACTGGGCATCGCAGCTATAAACATTAAACATGTAATTTCATAATTTTTGGCGAAACTTTGTTGTGTAACCAATCAATCATATTGTTTAATCTGACTGCAGTTATATTTCAATTACAGAAAATGTTCAGGTTTTTTGTAGACTAAAAGCAATTATTTTGACAATGTCAAGATGGAAAATCAGTATGTTTTAACATGAACGCTTGTTTATTACATACCACTTTCTTCCAATGGCATGCTATCTCCCGGTGTTTCTCGGTAGACTGCTCACCTGCTGATCATAGTCCTGTTAAGAATCAAGTTGTTGATATTGTTGGGCCTTCCTCTCTGTCGCTTTCCAGTCAACGTCACGCTTAATTTTTATAACAAAATCATCTTCTCTTCACATGGCACGATCGTATCATCTCAATGTATTCATATTGATCACTTCTACAATTAGGGTGATCTTGCTCTCCCTGTAGAAATGTTCATTTCGCTGTCTGTCCCATTTGGCGACACCCTGTGTCATTCGTATGGCTTAAACGTATGCTGCAGTGATCAGACGTTCAAGTTTCTTTGTCAAGGTCCAACATTACCAAGGAAGAGACTAAGTCTTATCATGATTTTAGGTATGATATATTTGGCTGTCCAGCCATACTATTTAATAAAAACCTTTCTTATGTTGTCATACTTTAACACCGAAGTACTCCTCCAAAAAATATACAGTTACATGGTGATGTGCTCATAATGCGGTTCGGTCAATCTCCCGTGACATCCGTCATCCACTGTTTCTATTTGAGCCAGCACCCAAGAGGTCGAAATCTAGGATTAGTTTCCTTCTTGCTGTTAATGCTGCAGGATGGCTGCAGCACAAATGTTTGGGCAAAACACCCGCAGCCAAACCCTCATACGCTTTCACTCAATCGCCCCAGGACTCATATTTAACAGGATTTAACAAGATTGCCATCCCAAACAACAAGTTCCAGATGGCAAGTGGACAAGGAAGCCATTGGCTTATCGAGAATCGAACACTTTTAGCCCGCCCTTGTCATATATATGTCAATTCTATTTTTAAACATATTCACACTACTAGCATTAACACAATCATTTGGCAGTTTGTTCCATTCATTTATCACCCTCTGTGAGAAAGAGTACTTTCTCATGTCCAACCTACATTGTTCCTTAACTAATGCTGCTTTGTGTCCTCTGGTTCTACTGCCTTCTTTAAGTTTGAAGAACATATTCCTATCACCATCCTCATAACCGTTCACTGTTTTAAACACTTCTATTTGGTCTCCTCTTAGTTTCCTGGTCTTTAGTGTTGTCAAGCCATATTTTAATATGCGGCTTTCGTAACTAAGTTCTCTTAATTCTGGAATCATTTTAGATGTTCTTCGTTGTATTCTTTCTAGCTTGTCTATATCCTTCTTACGATACGGCCTCCATGCTTGCATACAATATTCCAAATGTGGTTTAACTATTGCCTTGTACAGGGGTACAATTAGTTGTTTCTCCTTATACGTGATAGTTCTCCTAAGTAACCTTAGAATTTGATTTCCTTTCGAAGCAGCAATCCCACATTGCTTTGAAACTTTCATGTCAGCACTAAATGTTACACCTAAGTCCTTTTCTTGTGTGGTTCTACCTAGTACAGCATCCCCCATTTTATATTCTTCGTCCATGTTTCCATTTCCCATGTATATGCATTTACATTTCCCAAAATGTAATAACATTTGCCATTTTTTCTGACCATTTAACTAATTTATCTATATCATCCTGTACATTTTTATCTGTAACATTAGTAACCTTTCTGAATACTTTAGTGGCATCTGCAAATTTCAGTACTTTGCAAGATATGTCATCTGCCAAATCATTTAT
>OY759274.1:20972756-20975256 GCA_963662155.1 Lamellibrachia columna
ATAGTATTGCATTAATAAATTAATTAATTATAAATGTTTACAAAGATCATCTAATCACTCGACCGTGTCTAATAAACATGAGTTTTATTGCTTAGCAGGTTTTAAGTTTATTGCCTTGGCCTGGTTTCCCCATTTCAGTTTTATAGGAACCATTTATTGGTTGTTCGGTTCGGTCACATAACACCAGTAATGCAAAGTGTAATCTCATCTTTCTACAGTGTCGGAGTGTCATTACTCGTGAAGAGATCTGTTGGTCGGTTGTGTCTGTCTAGCCGGATCGATCACGCACACACACACACACACACACACACACACACACACACACACACACACACACACACACACACACACACACACACACACACACACACACACACACACACACACACACACACACACACACACACACACACACACACACACACACACACACACACACACACACACACACACACACACACACACACACACACACACACACATTATTAGAATGGGGCGATGTATAAGAAACTTATTATTGTAAATATTATTCACTACACGCTGGTGCATGGTCGCTTGGTTTAATCGAGAGGAAACCTACACATGGCTTAGTCGGAGATGATGTCTAATCCACGGCACATCGTCTTGCGACTGTGACGTTTCCGCAGATTCCCGCGAGACTGGGCCCACTGACGTGACGTGGATCGTCTTGCGCCAATCGATGTGGCTCCTGAACGCGTAACGCGATATGGATGCGTCGTATTGATCTGCGTGACTCGAAGGCGTCGTCCTCTCAGCAACGTTCGACAGCGGCGAATGTGCTCACACGTGGAACTGTTTTCCAACTAGTTGTTTTTGTAACTGCGGATTCGAGAGATGTAGCAACACGTTGTTCACATCATAATTGGGCATTGGTATGTACGTAGAGATAACTAACGTTATTGCGATATCAATGCTAACATTGTTTCCATCACCGACCTTGTCGTTGTTTTCGTCATCATTATCGTCGCCGTCGTCGTCGTCACCATAGTCGCCTTCGTCGACGCCTTCTTCTTCGTCGTCATCATCATCAGTCGCCAGGCTAAGTTGAAAATAAGGGTTATCAGACTCGGGGTTGCTTTTTTGGAGAAAAACCTAGTATGTAATTTTTTTTTAAATTCACACAGGAGGTCAGTAAGAAAATCATACTTACTTACTTAGCCCTTTGCGTGCCTACTGGTGCTTAAGGCAGAAACAATACTTCTCCAATTTTGTCGGTCTGCAACTTGTTTGGTAGTCCTGTCCCAGCTGAGGGGCATTTCGCTAAGAAACGAATATAAATGATTATGTTCGCACCCGAGACATTACCGTCCTGAGTTACCAGGCAGAATATGCCCAACTGAAAGCAACAAATTGAAATATAAGGCGAAGTATATGGCAAGAGTTGGTTATAAAAAAACCCAGAAAACGGTATAATTCTTGTAGTGGCGTATCTAGGACTTCACAAACGGGAGGCTGAAGGGGGTGCCGGGGGAGGCCAAAGACACCAAGCATAATCATTCATTAGTTTATCATGCTACCATGAAGCGGCACAACGGAAATGTACGGAAAACAATCAAGAGAGATTAAGCCAAAGGGAGGGGCCACTGCGCAATCCCACCTCCTAAAATACCCCACTGGTTTCTTGTAGGACATGTGGGTGTTCCTGTGTGTTTTCTGTCTTTCACAAAACGAGGTCAGCACGCTAAACTCCGTCGTCGTAAATATGGCGGAAAGACGTCAACACGTTTGATTATTTCTTTATTAGTGCCCAATGCTGATGTCCGGTAATGAGTAGTGGATGCTGTGGAGACAACGATATCAACAGTTGTCTGATCTATTATATCGTTCACGGTCACACTCGTTTGCGATCTCGGTCAATCGATTCGCACAAACACTCGCATTAGAGGACGTTGACAAGATTGAACAAGATTGCCATACGGGGCAAATGCCCAGATAGCAAGTGGACAAGAAAACCATTGGCTTATCAAGAGTCCAACATTTTTCATCAAAGTGTAACCCGGCCTGCTGAGATATTTGTCAACCTTGTTTTTAAACATATTCACGCTGCTAGCATTTACACAATTTGTAGATAATCTATTCCAGTAATTTTTTCCTACGTGGAAACGAGTACTTTCTGATGTCCAATCTATACTGATCCTTTACTAATGTTACCTCATATCCTCTAGTTCTACTATCTTTCTTGAGTGGGAAAAATATTTCTATCAATATTTTTATACCCATTCAATACCTTAAAGACTTGATCCATTAACCTCCTAGGCGTTCTTTATAACAACACTGACGATTGTGGCTAATGTGCAATGTTAATTATTGTTATTGTAGTTATGTGTAATACACCGGTGGGTGTGTCAGCGGTATTTGAGACGGGTAGTGATTTCGTCATAACAACGCTCTCTTTAGTGGCTCGCAGCATGGGGGGGGGCACTCAATGCATTGCCAGGATTCCATACTTGAGACAAATTCTGTGTTTTAAGGGTACGTT
>OY759274.1:20980256-21010256 GCA_963662155.1 Lamellibrachia columna
TTGATCTTCGTTGTATTCTTTCTAACTTATCTATGCCCTTATGACGATATGACCTCCATGTTTGTATAGTAGTAGTTGGAATGGATTTTACCCTTGTACATTCAAATAACAAATCAATTACTCCAGGAAATATTCAACGTATACATAACACTGAGGAGGACGTTACCGTTTCATGTAATTTCATAAATCGTCATTATCAGGTTTCCAATATTCGCGTTATGCGTATTAATAAACTCGGGTCATTTGGGAAATCTCACAGGCCTTGAGGGACAGATATGTCCGGCAAAATTTACGTGAGTGCCTAATCACTAATCCACACCGCCCCACGATAACCGACTACAAGACTACAACCTAGATGATCAGCAATACAACATCGCATCTAAAGCACGGTGTGACTATCCTACAGCCGGTGTGTGGCACTCGTCCATTCCCCGGCGGTTCCTGTTGTATTGGTAGTTGATGAGTTCTTCGGTAGAAGACCGCGGCTGACCCCATATCTGTCGGTGATATCTTGGCCATTCGGGCTCGATGTGCGCCAGAATCACTGGAATGACCTAGTTGCGAATCCAGACGTACGGCGCTTGACTAACAGGGCATTTTTTTGGCAAACTTGTTGATCCATTGACTGATTAAATGAATGGCTGACATATTGACCTCACTCACTCACTCACTCACTCACTCACTCACTCACTCACTCACTCACTCACTCACTCACTCACTCACTCACACTCACTCACTCACTCACTCACTCACTCACTCACTCACTCACTCACTCAATAACTAACTTACCCGCTCACCCGCTCGCTCTCTCGCTCTATCGCTCTCTCGCTCTATCGCTCTATCGCTCTATCGCTCTCTCGCTCTCTCGCTCTATCGCTCTCTCGCTCTCTCGCTCTCTCACAAATTATGTCGTAGCCATCCAAAGTACCCAAAGCGTGTACTCACTGCCTCGTGCGACGAAACCTGTCTAACTGTTCTGGAAAAGTCGAGGAAATACATGATTCATAACACGTGGAATATGCATCGAACGAAAAAGGAGCAAAAACATAATTGAAGGAATCCAAGAGCAGCAGTATTTGTCAAACGTAGCTACAAACGCACGTCGGGGAACTGACAAACTGATATCAGAATTGAACTGGTCGTTCCTACAGGACCGACGAAATGGCCAGACTGACCTCGCTTTGTAAAGGAAAAACGGACATACGCAATGGCCGGTACTTAAACCCAGTGAGCCAACAGGGCCTTCGTCGTAGTAATAACATCAATTGTCAAGTTCCACTCCGACGTCTCAATAATGATGTTGTGCAGTTTGTGGGTCTTACAGTCAACAAAGCGACATACAAGTCAAGTCCTGGATGTCGCTGTACGCGATGCAGAGCTTTCTGTATTATAGTATCATATCGCTTACATAATGGTCACTCACGAATGGGTTCAACCGTGGACAGAGAAATTTACATTAGGCTAGTGTAGGCGAACTGGGCAGTTGACCGAGTGTCTAGTGTTGCGTTCCAGTGCGCTCCTGTTGACCAGTGCGCTCCTGTTGACCAGTGCGCTCCTGTTGACCAGTGCGCTCCTGTTGACCAGTTCACGACATTCATATTCCTTTTTTTATAATGTCGAGTTCTCGATTCGTATTTACGAGTTCACGTGGTCGTGAACTCTATATTCTGGCTAGGCTGGCTCACGTATGAGCGAGCCTAGCCAGAATATAGAGTTCACGTGGTCGTGAACTCTATCTTCTGGCTAGGCTGGCTCACGTATGAGCGAGACAAGCCAGAATATAGAGTTCACGTGGTCGTGAACTCTATATTCTGGCTAGGCTGGCTCACGTATGAGCGAGCCTAGTCAGAATATAGAGTTCACGTGGTCGTGAACTCTATATTCTGGCTAGGCTGGCTCACGTATGAGCGAGCCTAGCCAGAACACTGAACAAAGCAAACCGTACACGAAATCCGGACAAGTCGTCCCTCCTACCCATACGCTTCACCATATCACGACATGCACATGTTCGATATCACATCGGATCTATGCGACAACATTAACTGATAAAGTGTCACAAGAAGTGGAGACAGATGAGCGTATGGCCAGTTCACGGCGATACATCATCACTTGATGGTGTCACGTTGAGTCTCTGCGATCGATCAGCACATGCATGGCACTTTTTAAGCAATATATCATGTTCGTATTAATGCCACTATTTGATTCTGAAGATTGTTTCCTGTTGAAACTGTCAGTCCGCGGCGTTACATATAGCGACTTTGGCCAAAAACGAGGACGTGTTGACAGAACACTTGTCGTCTTCGAAAAGGATGTTCTATTTTTGGTTTACTGACTACCGACTGGGTCACTGTTGAAGACATGGATGTTTCGCAAACCGCAACAGGGATTGACTTTTAGTTGCAAGAGAGTAAGATATTTTAGCGAAATAAATCAAGAACCCTATTGATTTAGCCCGACGCACTGTAGATTTATTGATGTTCAAATATGTAATGTGTCAAGAGTTGGTGTAAAAACAGAATTCATATGTTTGTTAGAATCATCGAAGCATTGACTGTCATCGGTGTAATCCTGTTCATTGAAGTAAAACCACCGCATATAAACAACATTTGCGTCCAACAATGAAATATATACATGTTGTTTGCGTTTTCATTCCACACAGGGCTAGTTGATGCACCAAGAAATTCGCTAATCTGTGCTTGAACGCCGCTATGGTGAAAACGCTTTAAGTAACTTACTCGTCATAAAAGCCTACTCATTATTTGTCTTATAAAACTCAACACTGGTCGTATTCCAATGACCAAGACTACAGATCGAGTATATTGCGAACGTTTGAACAGCCTTATGTCATAGTGTATGGAGCCGGATCACATTTGCCCCTTTTTCGCCGAATGTTGACCGCATCCGGTAAAAAATAGTTTAAAAGCTTGTCGGATGATTTCACCGAAAGTAAGTAAATAAATTATATAAACAAGCTAGTATGTCATAGTCGACACTAGATACATTCGATTTTTCGCGAAATAAGTCTGAAACGAGACGAACGAAAAACTCGAATTGAGGAGGGTCCTTTAAATCACAAAACAATAACACGCCCGCTCACAACGCAATCAGGAACACTGAATTCCTGTGTCCACTGCTAAGAAACTTGGTACCGCAAAAGTAATGTGGACGGAACAATGTTCTATTTAAAGTAAACAATGTTCCGGCTAAACGTTGAATAGATTCTTGATTAAAACTTTGACATAATGTGGGAATGAAGATATATATGGAAAAGTCAGAAGATATGAATATAGCAAAGGCCACTAGAAGGAATTAAATACTTGACTACCAACTATTTTCTCATTTGACTACCAAATGAGAAAATAGTTGTGATGTTTCCTACAAGAATATAGTCGTTGTGATGGATATGTCACGAAAATGATTGTTGTTGCTCTCCGTTTTTTTCACTGAAGTCCGGGGTGCGACTGGCATCGATACCGGTCGTCGATTTTTTTTTCTTATTCTTCTGTCACTGTTCCCGTTTCACTACTGCCTCCACCACCCTAATCCACTTCCCCATATCCTCCATTATCCACTCCACTCTCACTCACGCAGTCCACACGTCTCAGCCTCGGTCTTCCACGTCTCCTTCTACCTCCTACCGTGCGCCATCGTTGGTAGGTACAGGAGGTTGATCAAGACACTTAAAGCGGCACGAGTTGGACAGATTGTATTGCCGGGGATATTACCAATAATGGGAGGCAGGGGTGAGGAATATAGGAACTGTAGGAGGATGGCGATCAACACACAAATGCAGAAGGTTTGTATGGAGGAGGGAGTAGGCTTCGTAGACATGTGGTTAAACTTTGTGGGAAGAGATGACTTTTTCATTAGAGATGGACTTCATCTGACAGGGAAGGGTGCTGCAGTTCTTGGATGTGAGTTTGTCAGAGTTGTCGACGAGGGCACAGGTACCATAAATTATTTAAACTAGATGAGTTTTTTGACGTGTTAACCGGCTCCTCACCAGTTTTCTTGTGAAACTCTGGATATCCACGGGGTAGGTCGCCTTCATCAATAATTAATTGCTGCTAACAAAACGAAATAATAAGAGACTGAATAAAGGAGTAGTAAAATTGTTGGAAGAAGGGGTGCATTCAATCCATTGCCAGTATACCATCCACGTGCAATGTATATGTTTCATGTGTCCAAAATGTTTGGAAGAAGGGGTGCATTCAATTCATTACCAGTATACCATCCACGTGCAATGTGTATGTTTCCTGTGTCCAATTTTTTGGAAGAAGGGGTGCATTCAATTCAATGCCAGTATATCATCCACGTGCAATGTGTATTTTTCCTGTGTCCAAATTTTTGGAAGAAGGGGTGCATTAAATTCATTACCAGTATATCATCCACGTGCAATGTGTATGTTTCCTGTGTCCAACATTTTTGGAAAGAAGGGGTGCATTCAATTCATTGCTAGTATACCATCCACGTGCAATGTGTATGTTTCCTGTGTCCAAAGCATCCAAAGCATTTAGCATCCAAAGCATTTATTGGGTAATTAAGGGTATATACTTTGACATCTCAACACTTTTAAAATCAATATCCCCTTATTATAGTAATCAAATATGTTAGGGAATTAGTCTTCATCATGGAATAATGCATATAAACACGTTAAAGGGTGTATTAGTTAAATTCTCTCAACATGAAAATTGTATATTTTGCAAAACTCTAAAACTTGTTGGGGGGATGCATTTAGACAACTTCGCAAGGATGGTAAACTGGCAATGTATTGAGTGGACCATTTTTTACGAGGGGGGCGGAGGGGGGTACCGGAATCAATCATCTGCTGCATGACAGAAGATTCGAAATAAAGCAAACAAATAAACCGTCCCAACTACACTACACTCTGATCTAAATATGAATTTGCTAAAAGAATTCGTCGATATAACTTGTCACATGATATTAACAATACCCAAAATAGCCACACAAAAGATTGGAACCCATATATGTTTTGTAATTTATACAAACACTAATCAACTACAAAAATATGAACATTCGTGTACAATACTAAACTGCTACACTTGATATCAAAATATATATACATATATATATATATATATATATATATATATATATATATATATATATATATATATATATATATATATATATATATATATATATATATATGTATGTATAGCACATTCCTAGGTATAAATGGGCTAATTAGATATATTCCATTCCTGGCTCCTATGGTAACAACTGACTGGATTCACTGACCCCTTTAAAAATGACATTGTGTTTGTATTTCTTAATGTGAATTTCTTAATGTGAATTCATGTATAAACTACATAACCACGGAGTATAAGTATAAACCATGGGTTGTCATTAACCGTAAAAACAGCAACAATAATTTTAGGTGTAACTTAAAACCCTAATACTGTACATCATCAGTCGAACACAATTAGTTAATTTCCAGTGTAATGCGTTGAACGTTTCCATTGTATCATCACATTTTGTATGAAAGTTCTAACGAGGCCCGTCGCTAGGGAATGGTGTATGTTGCCCGGATGTCTCGCCAGTCAAAGCATTTGCTCCGAGCGACAGCGGGGAAACAGTTGGGACTTGGGATGATTTATTTTCGACATTTCCATTTGGATGTACAACTAAACGCTTAACGCTACATTAAACAAGACATTGCACAAACAAAGATGCAGGTGTTGGTGAAGTTGGTGCAGCGATTCGTGATATTGACAATCAGGCAGACACGAATACATTCGGTCAAGACGAGTCTGACACGTACAGTGTAAAGCTGACTGGAAGCGAGAAGCTGAAACATTACAAACATCATTCAGAATGTCCTCTTTCATCCATATAAACGCATAATCCCACACTTGATCATTGTCCGCACTGTGATGACTATTATCATACAACGTGAAAGTGGTGGTGATTAAAATCGGGATATCAGCCATGATAAAATGTGGTGTTGGTTAAATTGGGGTAACATTCCTACATACACAACGTGATCAACCCTCCACTGAAGTTGCGTACTGTTGGGGGTGTGACTATGCACTCAGGCAGCTGGTTCCACGATGGGATACCAGCTGGTGTGTGTGTACTCAGGCAGCTGGTTCCACGATGGGATACCAGCTGGTGTGTGTGCACACTTCTGTCGTGCAGTAGGAGACGAGGTGGCTGGAGGAACAATGCTGGTGGAATGGTTATAATATGGTGTGTGACACGGTACATCATGTCTATATTGGGAGTGGTTCTTCTGTGTTGCTGGGATTCGTAGCCAAGGTTGTTGATCATCTGACTGGTACTATGAGTGGTCTTGTACGATGGCTGTATGATGGTCTTGGGGTCCCAAGGTGATATGGCTGTAAGATAATCTTAACTAGTGTCTGGCAACAGTGTGCATTTGTGTTTTCGGGCAGCTAGACAGGTTTCTCCTGAAGAAGGCAAGGCTGTCGTTGACTTTCATTGATTGTACAGATAATTACGAAGTAGCGAACATTTCTTGCTATGTGGCGTATATTTGAGACGTGGCGTATTCCGTGAAGAAAAAACCTCTCATTGCATCGATCTCCACAGGATTATGCATAGCGAATGTCATGAAAAACACTTCGCATTTCCTATTTGTTTGGACTGCTGGAACAGCCTCGATATCTATACAGGTTTACACGTGGACTGGTGGATGTCTTGAAAAACACTTCTAATGTGCTACTTATTCGTAATGTTGGAATCGCTTTGATCTCAACTGGATTATGTATAGCTTTCAATGGGCAGTAATGATATGATTGTATATAATGAATTACTAAATATACTAGATAATATATTTAACACAACTAGTAAACTGTATACTCGTCATGAAAGATCTAAATGTTAAAAAAATTCAGATGTAGGGATGAAATTGCCTCCGTGGCTCCCTTCGGACGCCCATGTCTCGACACAACTACACGTGGCGGATGTCACGAAGAAATTGCCTCCGTGGCTCCCTTCGGACGCCCATGTCTCTACACAACTACACGTGGCGGATGTCACGAAGAAATTGCCTCCGTGGCTCCCTTCGGACGCCCATGTCTCTACATAACTACACGTGGCGGATGTCACGAAGAAACAGTTATATATATATATATATATATATATATATATATATATATATATATATATATATATATATATATATATATATATATATATATATATATATATATATATAATATATATATATATATATATATATATATATATATATATATATATATATATATATATATATATATATATATATAACGGTGAATATAGCATAAACCACGTATAATCCTGCAGCGATCGATGCGATGCTAACAATTACAAACACGTAATAAATGTCTAGTGTATATAACTGGAATTCCCATGGAAAGCATTCACATACATAGATACGCCAATACGCCAATCAAAGTTACATGTTCCTGATATATTACTGATCAGTTCAACGATTTTCTTTACTATATATATATATATATTATATATATATATATATATATATATATATATATATATATATATATATATATATATATATATATATATATATAATATATATATATATATATATATATATATATATATATATATATATATATATATATAATATATATATATATATATATATATATATATATATATATATATATATATTATATAATATAATATATATATATATATATATATATATATATATATATATATATATATATATATATAATATATATATATATAAAGTAAAGAAAATCGTTGAACTGATCAGTAATATATCAGGAACATGTAACTTTGATTGGCGTATCTATGTATTGAATGCTTTCCATGGGAATTCCAGTTATATACACTAGACATTTATTCTTCTCTACTCCGCTTTTAAAACTAGAAGTTGGAAATTTCGTGGCTTAGGGAGTAAACGGCGCAGAAAGGAGCTATATAAGAATACGCGTAATGTAACTGTTGGAACCGGAGGCCAGCGGTGGCAATATCTCAATCTAGTGGAACCTGAGGCCAGCGGTGGCAATATATCAATCTAGTGGAACCTGAGGCCAGCGTGGCAATATCTCAATCTAGTGGAACCGGAGGCCAGCGGTGGCAATATCTCAATCTAGTGGAACCGGAGGCCAGCGGTGGCAATATCTCAATATAGTGGAACCGGGGGCCAGCGGTGGCAATATCTCATCTAGGTGGAACCGGGGGCCAGCGGTGGCAATATCTCAATCTAGTGGAACCGGGGGCCAGCGGTGGCAATATCTCAATCTAGTGGAACCGGGGGCCAGCGGTGGCAATATCTCAATCTAGTGGAACCGGGGGCCAGCGGTGGCAATATCTCAATCTAGTGGAACCGGGGGCCAGCGGTGGCAATATCTCAATCTAGTGGAACCGGGGGCCAGCGGTGGCAATATCTCAATCTAGTGGAACCGGGGGCCAGCGGTGGCAATATCTCAATCTAGTGGAACCGGGGGCAAGCGGTGGCATATCTCAATCTAGTGGAACCGGGGGCCAGCGGTGGCAATATCTCAATCTAGTGGAACCACATTAATCTCCAAATGACTACCCGCGATACAAATTCTGTTTGGCAATACATAACGCACTTTTGTTGTCAAAATTAGCTTCATTTACTATGAGCGATGGTAATGATTTACTGGGATCAAACGCCTACGTCTGCTCTCTGAAACATTTGTGGGAAATTGTCGATGTTGCCTTGTGTCCGCGCCTTTAAACGGTATCAGTGGTCAAAATAAAAGGAAATAAACCGAGGATCAATATCGATGCCAGCCGCACCCCGGACTTCGGGGATTAAGAGGAAAGAAACAAAATTGCTGTCAACGACTTCGCCCGTTAATCACACTGACTCACTGACTCGTCGACTGACTCACTGACTCAATGACTCACTCACTCACTCACTCACTCACTCACTCACTCACTCACTCACTCACTCACTCACTCACTCACTCACTCACTCACTCACTCACTCACTCACTCACTCACTCACTCACTCACTCACTCACTCACTCACTCACTCACTCACTCACTCACTCACTCACTCACTCACTCACCACCCACCCACCCACCCACCCACCCACCCACCCACCCACACACTCACTCACTCACTCACTCACTCACTCACTCACTCACTCACTCACTCACTCACTCACTCACTCACTCACTCACTCACTCACTCACTCACTCACTCACTCACTCACTCACTCACTCACTCACTCACTCACTCACTCACTCACTCACTCACTCACTCACTCACTCACTCACTCACTCACTCACTCACTCACTCCACTCACTGATTCCTTAGTAAGTTTCTTTTAGGCATCATCTGTTCCTTTTGCCGGATGGTCTCAAGTACCGACGTCTGCTTTTGTGTTCTTGTTGGCGGCTTTCTAAAGACTTCGCTCAAATATCTCCATCTTCTTTCCAATATTGTTGGCTTGACAGGACTGCCTTTGTTTTGGTGCATATACACATTCACATGCCCGTGAGTACACATAAACATACATTGATACAAGCAAATACGCGCAAAACTGTACATAGAAATAGGCTGATGTCTATCCAGGGATCCGTCCAGGGTGTTTGCATTTGCATTGATCTTAATACGAGCGAGAGAGAGAGGAGAGGAGAGAGAGAGAGAGAGAGAGAGAGAGAGAGAGAGAGAGAGAGAGAGAGAGAGAGAGAGAGAGAGAGAGAGAGAGAGAGAGAGAGAGAGAGAGAGAGAGAGAGAGAGAGAGAGAGAGAGAGAGAGAGAACAAATCAATGTTGCACCCTATTTCGTCTGACGCCGATGCTGATCACTTTCCTTCTTTGGCCCCGGAGCTTGTTACGAAACGACGACAGAATCACAAATCGAACTGTAGACACCGCGAACATAATCCAGACTCGTCCAGCTGCCGTCTCTGAGTGGTCTCGTGTTTTCAAATGCATCTAGCATGCAGACGGTTAAATGCGAATGCATTTGGATTTCGCAATGACCCCTTAACATTTGCATGGATATTCGAAGACCAATATATGCATAATGATGACCGCACGCCTCATCGGTTCTCGACATTATCATCGTGTGGCGGATCTCCTCTCGTGAACGTCGGCCATATTGGATCGACACCTCTGTCTGCGTAGTGTCGGTCTGACCAGATCTTCATATGTCCCTATCCATCCAGCTGTCTCATCAGTTGTCTCATCAGTTGTCTGGCTCTTCGTCTTCCTCTGCGTCTCTCACAGTCAACCATCCAACATTTCCCGTTGATTTCCGTCCTGCCTTCTTGCCCTAGTGTGTTAGTGTGTGTTTTCTGCGTTCATAACAAGGCATGTAATTATCGTGTGCGGGATGCGTTGTACTACTACTATCTGCCGAAACGGTGGACGATTTTTCGATATTATGCTTGCTGTTGCACGGCTTCGCGTTTCCTGTACAGCAATTTGTGACGGTGAATCCATTTTCGATGTCGCCATGTCGTATAAAAACAGCAGACGGATGGAGCGGCCAACGTACAGCTATATTTAAATGACATACTTCTATTGTCAATTTGTGACGTCTCCCGTCCCGAAAAGGTCACGGACACGGACGTATTTTCAATTAGTATTAATCGCCTTCGTTATCAACCATGAAGCTAGTTAATAACATCAGGATTTGCGGATAATAGAACAAAGAGCAAGTGCATTAGTAACGTCAACGGAACGCGACATGTTCAGCCGAAACAAGGGAGCGACAACACGTAAAGGCTAAATAAAAAACAAGTTATTTCATTTCCACGCCCTTTGACATTATCTATAATTTTAAGCATGGCGCTTTTGTGTCCAAGTAACCTTTTGTAATCAACGATACAATAAAAACACTTCTAGTGTGCTTAATTCCTCGGGAAAATCAAGCGCAGCGGCGAACCAAAGCAACAGGCTTAGACAGTTTCTCTAGTTGGTTTAACAATTACAGTTGTAAACAATCGGATCAGTCCGCTGATGAGCAATGAAAGGTAAGTGAGTTGAAACAGGTGTTTTTTTTAGTTGTCCGCGAAATGTTACTATACTATTATAACCTTCCAACTTAACCCTAACAGGGAGTGAGTTTTACAGATTTGGTGAAAAGCTCTAGTTTCAACGTTTGTATTAACACTGGGAACGATAGGTGGATAATAATTAGATGTTCGAAGCTGTCTGTTAGGGTAAATGAAAACACTTGTTACATAAATGAATAATATTATGATATTTTACATATAGAAAAAACTAGCTGTGTCCCAATACGACATATTTGTTATCCAAGGCATAAACATAATATGTTGTTTGTGCCATTTTGTGATACAATGTGGAACTCGAAATCCAACAGCTTGGTAGTAAAACTTTTTTACTGCGTATTCACTTTCTGACCCACACTGCTGTAAAATATCCAAAACTATCACCTTCACCTTGATTCCATCACCGGACTATCTTAGGGTTGCCATGCCGCGTGGTTTAGGGTCGGAATGCTTTGCTTTGTATTTTCATGTATGTTATCCAGCTAGTTTTTCCTCTGGCGGACCCGTCGTCTCTCGCCCCCAGGGTGCCTTGCATGATGGTTTTTTTGGAATGATATTGTTTCGGGTGATGTGGCTAAAAAAGCAGAACTTTCGCCGTTTCGTGTTGACAGCAATGGAGTCCACTTGCTGTCTCACGTATATTGGTTGGCAAGTAAAAAAATAGCAAACGTAACTGAAGCAAATGTATGTTGGGATGCGCAGTGTCTTTTTGCATGATGAAGTTTCGTGTTCGTCGTATATAAAAATGTTAAGCATGTCGAAATATTCAGCTTATTCTTTCTATGACGTTCTGCTTGTTCGTTCTATAACGCGAAGTTCAGTGTGTTCTTTCTATGACGCGATGTTTTACAAAGAACGTGCTTACGGCGAATATTAAAAATACACTGGTCATGTCCAATGAAGAGCCATGCAACCGTGCCTGTATATCACCAATTTCAGAAGGAAGACGTCAAGATCAGACGTTTGAGATGGATCTGCCGCACAGAGCTGGGAATAAAAACACAAAATAACACTAAACCGGTCGCCTGAAAGTGAACGGGAAAAAAGGAAGGTCAAAATCAACACGGAGAAAGACTGTTGTGGTAGAGAAAAACCAACTGGGATTGAGTTCTTGGAAGATGGCAGGTAATGCAGCTAGATACCCTACGAAATAGCGGAAGTTACTAAGTCGCCTTATACACCAAGGCGCGAAGAGGATAAGTAAGTAAGTAAATAAGTAAGTAAATAAGTAAGTAAATAAGTAAGTAAGTAAGTAAGTAAGTAAGTAAGAATGACGCGACGTTCCGTTTGATCTTTCTATGACGCGATGTTCTTGTTCGTCCTATTTCGCGTTGTTCAGCTTACTGAACACTTCTTGTTAGTCAGTCAATATGAAGCTGGATACGTCACGTCGATATTTCGCGTTGTTCAGCTTACTGAACACTTCTTGTTAGTCAGTCAATATGAAGCTGGATACGTCACGTCGATATCAGTCCAAATGTAGGCCTGTGAAATATCCAAGATATTCATTCGAATCCCGTAGTTTCGAGACTTGTGGAGTGGTCGGCATACGGGAATCCTATAAACCCTTTCGTGATGTCTCAGCATACCACATCTGTGCAAACGGCAGGTTTATCGAATGTTGCACTCTTTATTGCATTGTTTGTATTGTGTGTATAACTGTATTGATAATATTAATACTGTTCTGTTTTATATTGGACGGTTTATTGGTGTTGAAGATTTCAGGTTTGTAGTTTGTAACGTTTGTATCGTACTCACGCGTTCAGCTGCTGCCTACAGATAACGAACAGCCACCCGAGTGCACAAGTCTCCCCTGCTGGTACATAGCCTCTCCATAGACAGGACCCTCTAGAGAACAACCTCCATGTGATATACCAAGGATACCGGAGACCCGGTGACCCCCAAGAGAATGTGCGAAGGATCTCTGTCCCGATAGGAGCCCCATAGATTCAGGGTGCATGGCCCACCAGCGTGGACAGGTCCCGACGTTCACAGTTCCAATCCCCATTTATGGGCAGACCACGCCCATTGGCTTTGGTACGCACTTGATATAAGTTATGTGAATAAACACTACCAGTAAATCCAGAGTAAAACCCCGAAATCGGTCTGATGTCAACGTTGCCATAAATCCGGCAGCTCATGCAGCCGAGGGGGTGCCACATGTACTGCTTTGGATTCTTGGACTGCACCAGTGACCCTGACGACTTGGTAGTTCATGATATCCACGCACATCGCCCAGGCTTGCGCAGGGGGAGGAAACTTCAGTGACACAACTAGCGTCTTGCGAGACAGATGGATGCCGATGGATTTCTAACTATATGTGATGCAATGGCTTGTAGAAACAAAGCTTCTCTAGTAGGTTCAATCTTTAAGCGGAAAAGAACAATGCGTTCATATGTTTGCGGAATCGGCTCTTTTTCTTTCTACAGCAAACAATTATGAGGAGTCGTTTAGCCAGCCAAAATGCTGGAGCATCAGAACAAGATTTCGGTCAATAATAAGACGAAAACATTTTCACATTGTGTCGAAGGGGAAACCTTTTAGACGGAATTTGATCCATTAATTTCCGTAGTTGTCTCATTCGTTTTATTACAAGGCTCGTCCACCAGCACATGATAATGGCACAAAGAGCTTGGACCAGAAAGGACGCACTGCCCTGTGATAATTATAACGGAGCTGGAACAACTAACAGTTTCTGATCAATCATGATTGTGTCAGTCAGGCCGTTATATTGGTAATAGTATACTAATAGACGTAAATGTCATTGATGTATTGCCTTACGGAAATCAATGTGCTGCATAGGAGACTGAACTGAAGAAAAAACGAAACTGCACGGCCGTGTTACAGCAAACCGCTCAAGAACAGAGGAAGAACGGGTGGAAAACGAAGGGATGTACTATTACATTGTGAGGTCTAGGTAGGTTGTAGCGATAACGCATTCTTATATAGCGCATAACATCGTTTTGAGTGCGTTTCGTCTGAAATGTGATTACATGTGATTATATGTCTAACTACTTAACATTAAAGATGCAATATTTGAGCACAACGACTGTAGATTAAAACTGGACGAACACACCAGCTGAGATATTTGTAAAACGGATGTTAAACCAGTTTTAACAATCATATGCAGCAGCAGCAGCAGCAGCAGCAGCAGCAGCAGCAGCAGCAGCAGCAGCAGCAGCAGCAGCAGCAGCAGCAGCAGCAGCAGCAGCAGCAGCAGCAGCAGCAGCAGCAGCAGCAGCAGCAGCAGCAGCAGCAGCAGCAGCAGCAGCAGCAGCACCACCAGCAGCAGCAGCAGCAGCAGCAGCACCACCAGCAGCAGCAGCAGCAGCAGCAGCAGCAGCAGCAGCAGCAGCACCGAAAGTGGGAGAGAATGACAGAAGGTCGCGATATATGGCGTCGACTCGTTGAGAGGGCGGAACAAATTAATTGATGTGGCCCCCACAGAATATAGTGCAGCTATGTCAATA
Source organism: Lamellibrachia columna (assembly GCA_963662155.1). NCBI lineage: Eukaryota > Metazoa > Annelida > Polychaeta > Sabellida > Siboglinidae > Lamellibrachia > Lamellibrachia columna. Next base: position 20,994,748 of record OY759274.1, read on the forward strand.
ATGTTGATAAATTGATAAAAAGAGTGTCCAGAACATAAACATTAGTTTATTGCAATTTATGAATACACACATGCATTTAGCCTTGTCAGGAATTACAAATTTTAATAATAGTAATATTAATAATGACGGCAAACAAATCATATATCAACAGTATATTGTGCGATTATACATTCTAACAAGGAACGCGTGATCAATCGATCGAAACATTTTTCATGGAGTGACAGTCTTCTATGCTGTTTTCATCTGACTTTTATTTCTCATTTACTGCGTTGTCTTGTTACACACAATCTTGTGTTGTCATGGACTCATTTGCAGTAAAGTGTTCGAAGTATTTGAGCTGGTAATTCCAGCATGTCAAGCTTTGTTTTTCAAAACACTACATTTATTAATAACATCACCAGCTTTGCGCAACTACGGTATGCAACTTGATACGAAGTGAAATGCGGTTATGTCGTTTAATTTGCAGTATTCGCAAAATAACATATACACAATAAGTATTAATTATGCACACAAACAATTGCACTAAAAAGCAAAGCACAAACACATGGAAAACATTCATATTATTGTCAAGAAAACATTATTTATTCTACCATTTAAAACCGCCATAAAATGGGTATGATTCACTATGCGAGACACACTTAGTAGTAAGCCAATACATATAATAACAGTTGCAAACTTGCAATTTCTACTCCATCAATGGTAATCATTGCTACCCTTGTCTCCGAAATCACGGTTTCAATCCTGTGCCTTTACTGAGCAAAAACCGAAGAAGTAATAAATGATAAATCATTTATAAAGTTGCAAATGTGAACAAACAACTAAACAGTTTTTGCCGTATTTTCGGTGCTGTACACCCGGAAACATGGCGTCAGACTTCCGTTCGTTTGTTTCCGTCGACCGTCGAAGCTGATTAACTGCGCCGCAGCCGAGTAGGTAGGCTGTAACACAAATATATCTTATTATAATCCACCGTAAGTTTGTATGTATGTATGTATGTATGTATGTATGTATGTATGTATGTATGTATGTATGTATGTATGTATGTATGTATGTATGCATGCATGCATGTATGTATGCATGCATACATGCGTACGTACGTACGCATGTATGCATGCATGTATGTATGTATGTAAGTATGTATGCATGCATGCATGCATGCATGTATGTATGTATGTATGTATGTATGTATGTATGTATGTATGTATGCATGCATGCATGCATGCATGCATGCATGCATGCATGCATGTAAGAACGCACGCACACACGCACGCACGCACGTACGCACGCATGTTACTTTTCTTAGTCGCCGGGCATCTCCGGCGCCAAACTCAGTTTTTTCTCAAAGTTCATCCCGCCTTTACCCTTTCTACGAAAAGTCGAATTACCCTTTGTTGCTATCACGTACAGTGGTCCGCTGCGCTACGCTAAAACACGTACTTTGATAACGTTATGCGTCTTTTTTATTGTTTGTGATACAATACAGTGCGTTGCTGACGTTACTGTAGCGGTCCGTGTTATGCCGCAATTTCAAGAAGCCATAAATATATTGACTGGCAGCACCATGTAACAATGCATAGATAGATATTTCTGTGAGAATGTTTACAATCACGTAATCCTGACAGTTTACAGTCACGTACCAACTGCCAAGTTATTCCGTCCGGAGGATGTGTATTTTTGCTAGTTCAGATAATTTATCTACGACATCAGCTTATGCAATCACGTATTTCAATAGGTCTCCTGTATTTGGAAAATGCCGTTTATAATGGATATTCAGTAGGGGCATTCTCACACATCTTTTTGTTCGTAATGCCTTTCAGTGACATTCAAGGTGTTGCCAGTCGACGTGAGCTGCACAACGCGCCAACAATACATATGTCAACCCTGTGAACGTTCGTTGGAAGTTACACGAACGATTTATTTATTACAGCAATCCGTAATTTGGTGTTCCATTTCTTCAAGCTACATTTCCTAGAATATTGTCTGACGCAGAATGTGCATGTCAGGCGCGATGCTGCTCATTCACTACTTCGGCGGACAATGACTTATTTACGTTCTGCTGTATTAAGTTAATTAAACATTATTGATCCTTAAAAAACTCCAAGAATTAGACCTGTCAGCGGCAATGTATTGAATTAAATTAAATAATCGTGCTGGATGTTCAACAACAATAATTAACCATGTGGTGGACACCATATTTATCCATGGATAACCGGTGTACGATATGTATAACATAGCGATGACAAAATGTTCTCATTCGTGAATAATTGGCCTGAAACCAACGCGACTACATGTGGATATTCAATCAGTTTAATCTTATTCTCGGGATTCATGTTGCTACAGAGATAAGATCATTTGCTAATTAATAGTACGTCCTACGCGCAATAAGATTGTATCCCATCACTGCTGACTAGGCTTAGTTTGTTCTGGGACGAAACACTGTCAAATTGTATCTAAATATAACACGTGGCTAATGTGGTATTCCGTTATTCATTCCAAAGTGGATAGATTGCTTTGAAGTGATGCATTGAAATCTAAACACGACAGTGTCTGCGAGATATGCGACTTCTGTGTTCGGAGTCAATCAGCCGATTCTGCGATCGTTTGTAGGCAAGCGACGAAGCCACTTGAACGCGTAGTGAGGCAATACCGTTTTCAAACGTCACGGATCGAGCAGGTATCAGATTGATTGATCGATGGTGTTTCGTGATCTCTATGCGTGCACATTCGGCGTGGCTTATCGCATCAACAGACTAATTTCATTTCCACCAAATCGATAGAATGGCGAGAGATAGCCTTGGTTAGGAAACGTGGGCAGACATGTTTTTTCTTAGAGAGCACGCAGTGTTTAGTGCGTGTGCATGGCGTGGTTGCGTAGATAGATTTCCAGAGAGTTTGTCTCAGGGGAAGGCCATGACACCCTGTGGCGTCTGTAAGGTGTCAGAAAGAGGGGTGACAAGAGGGGGGTGGGACAAACTTAGTCATCCTACGGTTTTTCATGCTGCCATGTATTGGCGCAACAGGTTATTCCCGGAACAAAAATCATATCCCAAAGCCAAAGGGGTCCACCGCACATTTCCCTAAAACGCCACAGATGACACCACATACAGTATTATTGATTAAGATTAGTATGTAATACATCCAGTGGTGAGGGATGACGTACAGCGGTATCATACGAAATATCATACGTTATCATACGAAATATTTTTGTCCATCTTGCTACTACGTAATGTGCATGTTTCCAGTTGAGTTATTGTTATTGTGTTATTATCACATAACTCCGGGTATGTGGATCGGGGTGTCACAAGTAGCAGCGAGCGCGACGACGACATTGACGAAAATGACGACAATGACAGCGACATGCATGACAAATGAATACAATACTGATGCCAAGAGCGACACGTATACCGAATAAGGCAACTCTCACTTCGGTGCGTGAGTGCCCAAGTTAAACGACCCTATTGTGCTAGGATAAACAATGATCTTCTCTCTGTGAATGCTTTGTACATATAGTCACTGTGATCAGAACTAAAATTACGTATATATGATTCGAAACGATGTGCACAGAAAAGCCAAAACACGTGACAAAAAAATATACACGCCAGGTGGCGCAAAGTGATCGCCCTCTTGACCCACCTGTCTTCGTCAGTTCGTCGTCCGGTCCCTCCGTCCAGCCACGCGTCCGCTCTCCCATCCGCCCATCCGTCCCGTCTGTCGTTCAGCCCTTCCCAATAATGCTGACGGCCTGCGTGCTCGCCACCTGGCGGCGAATCCTGAAACTGCACCAAGTTTTTAGCACAATTCTGAACATTCATTAGGCACCGATGCATAACGTTTCTGGATTACATGCGTATTCTAACAACATAGGCGACATCATTATGTCGCTATGCAACAGGCAGCGGGTGTCCTACGTGTCTACGGTGTCTGATTTGATGGTGCGAAGGATGGGTGCTTTTTGTGGGGTGATGAATCTACTTGTTAACCAGTTACCATGCCACTTCAGCCTGAATGAGCGCAACACAAAACTTTTTGTGGGGAGAGGAATCTACTTGTTAACCAGTTACCATGCCGCTTCAGCCTGAATGAGCGCAACACAAAACTTTTTGTGGGGAGAGGAATCTACTTGTTAACCAGTTACCATGCCACTTCAGCCTGAATGAGCGCAACACAAAACGTTTTGTGGGGAGAGGAATCTACTTGTTAACCAGTTACCATGCCGCTTCAGCCTGAATGAGCGCAACACAAAACTTTTTGTGGGGAGAGGAATCTACTTGTTAACCAGTTACCATGCCACTTCAGCCTGAATGAGCGCAACACAAAACGTTTTGTGGGGAGAGGAATCTACTTGTTAACCAGTTACCATGCCACTTCAGCCTGAATGAGCGCAACACAAAACGTTTTGTGGGGAGAGGAATCTACTTGTTAACCAGTTACCATGCCGCTTCAGCCTGAATGAGCGCAACACAAAACTTTTTGTGGGGAGAGGAATCTACTTGTTAACCAGTTACCATGCCACTTCAGCCTGAATGAGCGCAACACAAAACGTTTTGTGGGGAGAGGAATCTACTTGTTAACCAGTTACCATGCCACTTCAGCCTGAATGAGCGCAACACAAAACTTTTTGTGGGGAGAGGAATCTACTTGTTAACCAGTTACCATGCCACTTCAGCCTGAATGAGCGCAGCACAAAACGTTTTGTGGGGAGAGGAATCTACTTGTTAACCAGTTACCATGCCACTTCAGCCTGAATGAGCGCAACACAAAACTTTTTGTGGGGAGAGGAATCTACTTGTTAACCAGTTACCATGCCACTTCAGCCTGAATGAGCGCAGCACAAAACTTTTTGTGGGGAGAGGAATCTACTTGTTAACCAGTTACCATGCCACTTCAGCCTGAATGAGCGCAACACAAAACGTTTTGTGGGGAGAGGAATCTACTTGTTAACCAGTTACCATGCCGCTTCAGCCTGAATGAGCGCAACACAAAACTTTTTGTGGGGAGAGGAATCTACTTGTTAACCAGTTACCATGCCGCTTCAGCCTGAATGAGCGCAACACAAAACTCATACATCAGTCAATAACAGAGTTTACAACTTGCTAAGCTTTTGCCAATTATCAAAACTAACATGCGCTAGTCACGCAGGGAGGCTTGACAACACTAGAGACCAGGAGATCAACAGGAAACCATATATAACATTGTACAATATTGAATGGTTATGAAGATATTGATAGAAATATTTTCTTCAGACTTAAAGTGGATAGTGGAACTCTAGGGCCAAACGTAGCATAAGAGTAGCATGAGAGTAGCATGTAGTACGAGAAAGTACTCATTCCCCGAGATGACGATACACAATGAATGGAACAAAGTAGCATGAGAGTAGCATGAGAGTAGCATGTAGTACGAGAAAGTACTCATTCCCCGAGATGACGATACACAATGAATGGCACAAAGTAGCATGAGAATAGCATGAGAGTAGCATGTAGTACGAGAAAGTACTCATTCCCCGAGATGACGATACACAATGAATGGAACAAATCATCTACTGATTGTGGTAATGCTAGCAATGTGAACATGTTTAACAAATAAAATTGACACATATCTGATAATGGCGGGCTACACATAAATGACAAATTGTTGGACTCTCGATAAGCCAATGGCTTCCTTGTCCACTTGCCATCTGGAACTTATCGCTTTGGGTGGCAAACGGATAAATAATCTTGTCTAAATCAACTAAATATTAATGTTCACGAAGTGGGGGTTTCTTTTAACATGTTCCCTTCTTTAGAATCATAGCACACACTCATGTATCATATATATTATTTGAATAGAATGGTGTACATAAACGAAAGACAAACATAAATCTTGCAATGGCTGTACTACTCGGCTTTCTCTTTTCTGATCACCTTGTAGTATTATGCTGCGGTAAAACACAGTGTACTTGATGTATTTCGTTAATGCTCGTAGATCGACTAATTATTTATTTGCTGAGAAATACATTTTCTGTTGAGATAGCTGCAAACGTGTGCCTGTGAATGTGTGCAACAAAGAACATAATTTTATTACACATATATAAACTATAAAGTGATAGTTAGCCTTTTAAGCGGGAGTAGTAAGTCCACACATGAAAGAAGATATCATCGATATTTTTTATTGCCATGTTAAGCAGAGTTAAGCAGAAGAATCAGTTGAGGTCTCGATTTCTACTACAAATGGTTGCTGCAGTTTTAAACATAGCAAAACCCGAGGCATCGAGGTTGGATTAACATTTTAACAATGAACGTCTTTATTCTGCAAATCTTTCTTTACTGCTACTTTTGATTAAGACAACAAAGTGCAAACCAAATGCTTCCAGTTTATCGTAACTATTATTCACATTAAGGGTAAACAAAATGTAAAATGTGTTTTCACATTTCTATCCGGAATACAAAAGACGAACAGACAAAAAGACTAAGTTCAAGAATTTCATAAAACTCATCTTTTGAATTAAGACACTTTCATAAACATGTTTTAAAATCATAATCTTACACTTTATTTAGTTTATATGTTGTAAACACGTTTTATTAGATAATAATGATTCCTACTGAACGTCTTCGCAGCAAGACATATCGATCTTTTTGCTTCTCTTTGTTATTCGTTTCGACAGACTCGAGATGCAGACTTGCCTAATAAAGTCATCAATGCTGTTTTGAATGCTACGAGGCATCAATGCGCGTTTGTGAGGTGACCTGCCTCTCAGACGACACATTCGGAAGTGTCAGTTCAATTATGCTCACGCGAGCACGAGTCGTCGCAATAACCCTGCTCATCTTCGTGCTCGGCAATTAATCTGGTTGGCGCAAAATCATTCGTTCTCGCTAAACTTTCGATCCACGACACGCTGTTTGGTGCATCAATTAACATTATTTGACTCATATTGAATTCAACACGCATCTGGTGCGACGTTCGTGCGGCTAGCCAATTAAGCATCACATATTCATATATTTGATATGATTAGGATGGCGTGAGAGCAAGACGGGTTGCGAAAACATCAGACTGCGCTAAAAAAATCTCGGCAATTTGTTGCGAGCGTACCAGAGGAGACACCTACCGGGGTTACGGACATGTTGAGTGGAAGATCGTTGACTCCTACAGCCGGCGTTTGCTTCTCTGGCTTGCCCTTAATTGACAGCCGCGCCTTGGATCGTACGGCATTGACGAAAGAGGTCTGAAACAGGATCACCGGATGTCAGTCCCGCAGATACCCGCTACTTCCGGCTTAGTCGATAGGTGTCCCGCACTCACGTTGTATTTCCAATTTGATTGTTCCAATTTTCAACCAATTTGCTGACAGGTTTATTTATCATTCACTGCGACTGTCACACCATGTACAGCACAACGCTACATAACTGTACTATATATTACTGCAAAAGATGGTGGAGGAAGATAATAGATGATATCATAAAATGACTTCTGGTGACGTCATTGTTTAGTTCAACGAATGTGTTTTTATGCAAACAAATTATAATGGCAAATCCAACGAGTTGTTACATTTTAATTTATCACTGTTCGTTTTCCCGATATAGACTGCTCTCTCCACTCCCCCTTTCTGGTCCGTGCGATGTATGATATACATATGCATTGTCCTCATGTCCCGAGATCATTGGCGAATATCTCGTGGATAACTTGTTATCCAAGTGCTAGGAGACGAGCCGATGACTACCCATTTATGTACCGAACAGGTTGCTAACAAGGTTTTGGAAGAAAGTAATGTTCCAGGCACATTTCTTGTACAGGCACCTGGACTACAGGTATAAAGATTAATCTATCGCGGGACTATCCCTTGACTATTATTCATTTACAGGTCCATCTTCAATTAATTTAGTCCATCGCGAATCGTTTCCTATGATGTTCAAATATGTGGTGGGTGAATAGTTGAAGTAATATGCGCAGTAGGTTTAATAAACGTGTGTGTACTATTTTGATAAAATCATCGAAATAATTGGCTTTGATCGTTATGTCGGGTAACTTGCGAAAGTGTAAATAACCTTATCGTATAATATAATATATTATACGATCTTTGCCATTTTCGCAGAATTTCGACTGGGCCCAATGTAAATGTTGTATTAGTTTGTCCGGTTATTTAATCAAAATTAAGTAACACATTTGCATCAACTAGCCAGCATGTCAACACTAGAAATGTTCGATATTTCGTGAAATTATTCTGAAAAGAGACGAGCGAAAAAATCTAGGGAGGGGCGGGGGTGCATTCTAACGCAAATTGGACGGTATAATTAATTACATCTATGTTGCACTGGTTGTTAGCATTCCATACGTTATCCATCCTCACGACAACTACACGCTTGATTAGCTCGTTAAATGGAACTGGTCGCAAAGATGAAGAGAAATGGGAAAGCCGCACTAATTATACTGACAACCTATCACCAAAGGCCTATGAATAAAGGCGCGAATCTAAATTGGTGACACAAGATTACACTACGTTATTTATTACCTGTACAATGTAGCGCGTTTAGTACTGCCTCTTTAATTATTACCTGTACAATGTAGCGCGTTTAGTACTGCCTCTTTAATTATTTAGCCCATCGCGTTTCAGGTTAATTGATGCTCAAATATGCATTATGTGAAAAGCATTTTGCGCAGTCGGTCTAATAAAATACTGATAACACAATTGAACTGACTTGACTTTGATCGTTAGATCGGGCAACTTGCAAACATGTGAATAGCGCTATGCAATAGTAAAAAGAGCCGGATGCATTTACCGCTGATTTTTTTTACCGGTCCTGGACAACAATAATTACAAATGTAATGACTTCACCAACGAGCTAATGTCATATTGGTTAGTTTATAGGTTGAACACGCGCACGCACGTACGCACGCACGCACGCACGCACGCACGCACGCACGCACCGACCTCCCACACACACGGATTGTTGAAGAAGGCGAATACGGGAACACGAAAGTGGTGAAAAGACTGTAATTCCTGGTGTATTTAAATATGAATGGATAAACAGTCGTGTGACAGAGGCAAGTACAAAACAATTATCAACAATCCTACACATAAATCACCTATTTTTACTTTTCATATTAGTATTTTGTTTCAGTAATGACAGTAATATTTAAACGTGTCGGTAGAACAGCACCCAATGCAATATTACTTAACTTCTAAATAAACATGATGCATAATTTTTTCCTAAGAATATTTATGAATAATTTGTGTAGAATGACTTATTTGGGATAATACGAAATAGTAAAAGCCAATTTTGTGAACGAACCATTAGGTAAATTCAACAGTTGCTGGATTGTTATGCCAATAATATCATTCGTATCATGATATGTATTTTATTTTGATGTTTCACCATGGTTTTTCATTTGTGATCGGCACTGTTTTAACAATGCAATTTTAACGGCAGGTTAAGTCACTCATTCACCATATTCACAATGTTACTTTGAGCATGTCCGGGAAAAGCAGCGGTTATATCCACAAACACAAATTTGTTTATGCAGCTTACGCATATTAGCGGACGGATAAATGCTAGATCTTTGCTGTAAACCTACAAAGGTGGCGGCACCTGGTGGATTCCACTAACAGTAAACCATCAACGATGCGGTCTCCGCAGTAACAACAAGTCGAGTACAACAGACGCATTCTCAGCTTTACGTCATCACTGACAGACAGTGCCAACCGTGCTGACAACATGAGTTATATCCCACTGAAAACTGTATATATAGCTCCAAGCATATAAAAATGACGTTCAATCAGTCGGACGTGCTTAATGCGTATTAATCGCTCACATCCAATATATTTATAGCTTAGGCTGAACAACCCTGGTGAGCAACTTGTAATAAATTTCATGTTTTGAAATCTAAGGCTTGTGTTTTATTAGGCACATTAATCTTGTTCGATATAAACACAACATTTAAGTACATAATCTAGTGATTGAAAAATGCATTTATATTGCTTGGACGAGTTTTTGAGTGGGATTTTCATGAAACATATATCATGTAACATCAAAAGAAACTACTATTATATTACAACACGACAACGCAAAATAAGCAAAACAGCTAATTGTCTCCCCACTGTCACTTGACATCCTGGACAATTTCGCCGTTATTAAATGTCAACTATGAATACAAACATATAAACATCAGACTGATATCATAATGAACTCTATATCGATATTTGTATCATATAAACATTAGGCTAATATCATAATGAACTCTATAACGATATTTGTATCATATAAACATCAGGCTGATATCATAATGAACTCTATAACGATATTTGTATCATATAAACATCAGGCTAATATCATACTGAACTCTATAACGATATTTGTATCATATAAAAATTAGGCTAATATCATAATGAACTCTATAACGATATTTGTATCATATAAAAATTAGGCTAATATCATAATGAACTATATAACGATATTTGCATCATATAAACATCAGGCTGATATCATAATGAACTCTATAACGACGTTTGTATCATCGTCACGACAGTATTCAAGCATCAACTGCACCAACCTTATTGCTGTCGTTACCGTCATCAACACTACATCCATTTTCGCCCTCATAATTCCTATAGAGGACACAAATGATTATCTTTTTGAGGCGATAGTTGACGAGATAATGCACTTCCGCCTCCCATGTCGTGCACACCATAACACGTTAAATGTACCTATGTCATTATGAAATAAACACCTAAATGGCGACACACGAGACTAGCGGGCCCTATTATCAATATCCGAATACATTCAGCGTACAAAATCGTACCTTGCGTCTTTCTGCCTCCATCTTTGCCTTGAAGAGGAACTCTAGCACAGCCATAATGAGCGCAAGCAGCAGGCCGCCTACCAGGATGTAGAAGATGCCAGCCACGTTCTGCAGCTTCAGCGAGCTTGTCGTGTCTCCCTGCAGGTGGTGCACCATGTCAAGAAACAATGCAACATGTTATGTCTGTATGCGCAAACATTACTGGAATACATTATTTGATATTCTGAATAAATCCGGGTACATCCGTCTAAAATGTGTTCACTTATTAATTGGCCTACAGCATTCAGATTCCAATCTAGTGTCACAATCTACCAGGCTACAAAATATACTTATTCCGTTAAGTTTCATCGGAAATCTGCCTGGCTGTCTGCTTTGCCTCGATGAATAGAATTTGTGCTTCTAACGTACTCGTTTTTAGATATTTTATATATGTGGGTGTGTACGTATTCGCGTTTGCGTGTGCGTTTGTGTGTGTGTGTGTGTGTGTGTGTGTGTGTGTGTGTGTGTGTGTGTGTGTGTGTGTGTGTGTGTGTGTGTGTGCGTGTGTATCTGAGTGTCGCCTTGCCTTCTTCCCTGACGTGTCTTTCCCACACTCTCCCTTGTCAAACCACCATTTCTTTTCAAGTTTGTGCAGCTCTCCATTCTCTCTCAACATCAGCACTGCCAGAGTCACGCGGTCCCTGTAGACACGGACAAATACACGTACACGTAATTACGAATCCGCGCACACACACGCACAAACACACATTTAAAGCTGCTTAATCAATTCGATTTTGGGCTATTCTCATTTCAAATAAATTTTGCGAAAAACCAAACCTACCTAGTATCCACTGCAACATGCTACGTAGTTTGTGCAACTTTTGTTTGCTGTTTTTTTTTAAATCATCACACAAACACTAAGTTAGTTAATGCTTATTCAAGCATTAACTGAAGTGAAAATCGAAATACTGAAAATTCACGATTTACTTCCTTGGTGAAATTTCGTAACTTTGTCATGTGATCGGCGAGAGGTTGGAGGTCACGCACATGATCAGCATTGACCTACACAGTGTTCACCATTTTGGATATCCACTATTTAGATCCTTACCGGATCTAACGATTAAAGTCAATTATTTCGATGACTTGAAAAAAATAGACATTTTATTATTAAACAAACATTACACACTACGACATAAGCGACATAAGCGAACCGGATTCGCGATCGGCTGAACCATTTGAAGAAGCAGCTTTAATGACAGGAAAAAATACATTTAATGTGTATATGAACATTATGCACACGTCTTTAGGAATGTGTTTATTGGATGGTTGTGCCTTGAAATATTCACACATTCCCACACGTTCACATTCGCCCGTACTTCACCTGATGTCGGAGCCGAGTGGTGTTCCGATGCCGTAGCCCTTCGAGTCAAGGTTGTTGCCAACCTTCATCGTGTCACATGGCTTGCGCTGGTTGATGTAGTCGTTGGTGGTCGACTCGGTGAGGAAGGCGTAACGTCCTCGCTCCTGCCTCACGCGTTTTACCCCGACCTCGTTCGACTTGACAAACACGCTCGGCTCGGCCGTGTCCATGAATGCCCACATGCGCTCGAACACGGCAATCGTGGACGTCTGCAACGACAACGGTTTCATGTATGTGTTTGTAAGAAGGATATACATACGTTAGAACAAATACAGAGGAGAGTAATTAAACCAATTCCAGAACAAATAGACTTTATTATAAAAAAAAACCGCCCCAAGAGAATGTCGTTTAACAACCATATAGACAAGGAGGCTAAGAGGAGATCATATTGCAGTTTTTAAGACATTGAATGTATATGAAAAGTTTGATAACAGTATTTGGTCTCACTTAAGAAAGAACTAGATAATTATAAAATTTAAGAAAGAACTGCAGAACACAAAGCTAGAATGATTAGTGAAGATTCAGTGTAGATTGGATATCAGAAAGAACTCATTCAGGACAATAAATTCCATATACAGATTGTGCAAATGCTAGCAGAGTGAATATGTTAAACAAAATTCTCAGAAGGGCGGGCTACACATATTTGAACAATTGCCATGTGTGTTTTTTTTGCCTTCGATGGCGATCGTTTTAAATATTCTTGTTAAAATATGGCAAAGCAAAGCGGGAACCTATTAGACACATCTTATCCATGGGTGAGTCACCCACTAGAAGGACATTCTGTAATGTTAATGACATAAAGACTGTATCTAACAATGATGTTCACTTAGACTCGATTCGACAGCTTTTATACAACACTAATTTCTGTAAGCCGTTTTCACACCTTTAGTTCATTTCTTAGCCACTGCAACTGTTCTGGGTTTATTAATCTATCATTGTGTAGTGTCACTAGTCCTGTATACTGCTAGTAGTGATGTCAAAACATATCTTAATATATCTTAACATATAATAATTAGTATTATCAATAATAATTATTATTACAAATAAAATTATTATCATTATTATTATTAATTGTCATTTTGTCTGTCTCACCTTGAAGAATTCTTTGGTTGATCCTGACTCGACAGTTCCGTACTTGATCTCGGTCTGTTTGGCAAGGTCCTCGGCCGACTCGATGGGAGAGTTCATGCGCTCGACCGTGAGGAAGGCGGCCAGGTTGGCCGTGTACGACGACATGATGATGAGGGTAAAAAACCACCACACGCTGCCGACGATCCGACCGGACATCGATCTGTGATCAACAGAACGGACAATGCTTTGTTATTGTAATAATCAACATGACCGAGAACAAGAGAAGGAGACAACGAGTCTGCGGTTTAACGAAAACAAGAATCTTGCTCCGGATCCTACAACTGAACCTCCCGAATTTGACCTTGCTAGACGCCATTGCACCACCATCAACCGCATCAAAACTCTACATAGACAATGCGGGCTTCAGAGGTAGAAATGGCCCTTGAAAGATACAGGAAGTTGCCATGACCAGCAAACCATTGGCCACATCGTCAACGACTGCCGCACGTTCAGCTGAAGAATTTTCGAGTGCTCTATTCATACGAAATCATAATGATAATAATAATAATAATGATACAATAATAATAATTCCAAAATCAATTGTGTTTAACTAAGTTAAGTTAGGTAACTAATTATGTGTCAGTTAACTAATTAAGTTAAATCCATTTTCATCACGTTAAAGTTAAGGAATGATTTTTGCTGACGTTAACAACAAATAGTTTTTTTATTTTATGCCATTATTTTAGTCTATGGTCAGTGAACAGCCAAAAGCATTGACACTAGATACACCCCTGCACTACCTGGTGATATGCTATATATAAAGTTTATCATTGTTCAATATCATTATCATCGTTCAGTATCTTCAAGGCCTGGGGCGCTTAGTTCACTATATTAACTGTTGAAATTCAGATGTTCTTGGATTGTTTTCAATTAAAACAAGTTAATAAATAAACTAGCTTAGTTGCTAGCTTAACACTTTAATTGACATTTTGCTAGTCAATAATAATATATTAATACCAATGAAGCGTCGTATCAATCGAAATTGTTCTCAGGCGCTTTACTTTACTTGGTAATATTATGACTTAAAAATATATTTTAAAACATACCAAAATAAATTATTCTAAAATGTAGTACATGACAACAATAATAATAATAATAATAAAGATAATAAAATAATAATATAATATACATCCCATAAATAATATGTAATAAAATGGAATATATCTAATAAAATATTAATTGTAATGATTGCATGTACAAATGTTCACATCAACATATTGTAAAAAGGCGACTCTAAAGGTTGTCGGTTACGTTAAGTTCATCTCCCAGATTCTCCCTAGTCACATCAATATACTGTAAAACGCTACTCTAGAAGTTGTCGGTTACGTTAGGTTTGTCTCCCAGATTATTCCTAGTCACCTCAATATATTGTAAAAAGGCTACTCTAGAAGTTGTCGGTTACGTTGGGTTTGTCTCCCTTTGTCTACTTGGTAGCTGACTGCTTCCGTTGCGTCTACGTCACCTACCGTGGTTCGATGTCACACCCTTGCTGCATGAAGGCGCCGAGCGAGAACCACAGACTGTTGAAGATGGTGAAGTTGTTGGTGACAGTCGGCCCATCGGTGTTGTCTTCGATGTGCCACTCAAATGGACTGAAGCGACTGACGAGGAACAGAACGACACTGACGCCGATGTAGGCGAAGATCACGCACATCCAAATCTCGTAGGACAGCGGGAAGAGGAAGGAGAAGACGCCAGGTGTCTCCTTCGTCGGCTTCGAGATCATGATACTGATACCGAGACTCATGAACGGCTTCGAGAAGTCGATTACACGTTCACGAACTGACGTGATAGTCAACGGCGCAATGGCGAGGTCGGCATCCTGGAACGATAATGTATGGAGGTAGGAGCACGAACATGGAAACACTTGCCCTGACAGAGACAGACAGGAGAGGCTACACATGACAATTTAATTCAATAAAATGGAGTAACATTTCCAGGGAGAGCAAAATAACGTTCCTACATAATGCCTATCCAGTCTTCGGGATTGCTCAAAGTGTTTGACATGTCATCCCTTGGCAGAGCTGTTCATCCCTACGCCATGTCGACTTCTCTATGAAGCAATAGTTTAGTATTATTATAGTTTCTAAATGGAGACCTAGGTAAAGTGTATGGGGGAAAATGTTATGATCCTACAGATAGTTCTAGAGGGAAAGATGACCAAGTAAAGTGACAGTTTCGTGTACTTGGGGAACGGTTTGTAAGG
>OY759274.1:21012756-21042756 GCA_963662155.1 Lamellibrachia columna
GGAAATAAAGAGGTTCTGCAACCAACATCCATCCCTCGTCGCCAAATATAATCTAGTTAACTCGACAAAATGGGTACAGACTGCAGAACCTATTTGATATCCTTGCTATATGAGAGCTCCAAATAACTCTATATCAAAACGGCATTTGGCAGCACCCGACGGTAGTAATATACATTACAGACTTACGCCTCGAATCAGTTCTCCGATCATGCCACTCCACGAGCCGTTCTCCTCCTGGGTGCCATACTTGTCGTCTTTCACGACCTCGATGACATAATCGAAGCCGATCTCCTTGGCGAGTACCGCTGCCAGGTCGACGCAGTACCCGCGGTACCTGTCGTTTGGGTGCTGGAGCGGGTTGTTCGGGTCGTTTGTAATCTCCATCAGGAATGGTTTCGTCTACAACGCCCCACTTAGCAGCTCTTGCCTGACAATATCGCATCGCGGATGTCGACTGCGCACGCATGCGCGCTTGCTCGCTCGCTTGTGCGCCGTCAAGAATCAGACACATGCGTACCTGGTATGCGATATGCGAAGCGGCGGAAATTGCGTCATGCAGCGACGATCAAAGCTCTGCGTTGCCGGTGAGCGCGTGCGTTCGCCGTTCTCTCGCTTTCTGTTATAGTTAGAGTACCCATTTTATATTCTGCAGTCAAATAGCGCTTCCACGAATGATCCTTTAAAGTGCATCCTTCATTAAGAAGTTCTAGGTCACGCTGACCCAAATATAAAACGATCACGATCGCTGATTGGCTGTCTTCAAATACACCGGAAGTGTTTGTGTTTCGCGTACTGCTATTACCTCTGATCAACCCTTCAGAGTCATGTTAAGCTACGTTCTCTTTTATATTTTCCCGTCGATCAGTTAGCTGGCGCTCTTGTTGGAAGTGTAACGGCGGTTCTCGGCGTTGGTAATCGCAATAGTTTTCTCAAAAACACAACTTTTTCAACATCTGTTTGTGTGCGTTCAGTCAATAGAACAGAAGACAACTATATAACTATATAACTATATAACTATATAACTATATAACTATATAACTATATAATATGTATGCTTGTTAAACAAATGGCGTGCCAGCGTCTGTATTGTATGGCGGATTTTCTGTACTGACATATGTTTAACTAGTACATATGCCTGTAGCACAGTCCGCTTTATGAGAACTTCACTATTTTAATTTTCGTCGTTAAATTATCTGTGTAGGTTCTCAGTACAGCCATGATATTTTATCTAAAGGTTCGGCGTTTATTTGTCTACATATTCACCCTACATACTGGGTATGAAGCATGATCAGCTTAGAAGATCATGTTTGACGTGCACAATTAGGCAATTGGTCATTATCTGTCGTGTAATTGCACACGGTGGACATTCGAGAAATGACGGCTTGTTTGAACAATTCCCACGACTTTCATTCCGCGACATGAAACTTACTGAGCTGCGTGAAAGGGGAAGACACGTGAGATGTTGATGGAGTTGAAGGATATACGTAGAGGAGGGATAAACTCAAGCTGGATACTTATACCATCTAGTTCGATCAACGCCAACAGTCGACCTGTGAGTGTTCAGCTATTGTGGTTAGATTAATGTATGTTGCATAGCCGTTTTAGAACACATAAAACAATACCCCGTCCAAAACACTATGGGAAGTTTTTTGAACGTGCGTTCAAAATACTTTAGTGTAGCAATCGAGTTTGAAAAAAATTACATCAAAGTTTCACAACAAATTACAATTAAACCTACTCAGTCTAAATCGAGCATATCAGGGTGCATAAAACACAATGATATGTTTTACCAAAGATAATTTACTAATAACTAATTGTTTAATGTTTAATAATTTATATACCATCAAATCTATGCTGTAAAGATTATTATTTTATACATGGACATGTCGCTCAATTTGGAGATGTGTGTGTTTTATATACAATAACCGGAGTGCCTTATACTTTCAGTTTTATATATATATAATCGCAGTGCCGTAGACGTACTAGCTGATTGTTCTGAGAGGTTTGAATGTGGCCATTAAGGTGTTTTAACATGCAAGGTTCATACGTTGAATACACTAGAGTAGGTGTTTTTGAGTGGTACTGTTTTGAATTCACTACACTGGTGTTTTGGGAGGTTGGCCATAATCCAGAAGGTGTTGCTGCATCTCTGACGACCTACGCGCTACTAGTACAGTGTACTACCTAAGAGAACGCACACCTAATCGACGATGTTGCGCATGCGCAGACGGTCACTTCAGCTAACTTACGTTGCGCACGAGTTCGCCAACCATTCCGTTCCACGTCCCGTTTTCGTCTCGGCTGCCATACGACTGGTCGTGCACGGGCCGGATCTCGTACTCGATCCCGACCCTATCAGCAATTTTCCTTGCAAGATCCGCGCAATAGCCTTCATACATATCGTTGCCGGTAAGTGGCGCACCGCCCTTCGGAACGTGGCGCAGCATTAGATACGGCCCGGTCTGTAAGCGGCGGCGACAACGGCACCAGCAGCGGCGAAGGCAGCGGCAACGGCAGCGGAGAAGGCAGCGGCAACGGCAGCGGCGACGGCAGCGGCAGCGCAAAGAAAAAGCGAGCATTTGCTTTAATTTAGTAAAAGCGCGCACAAAAATGTCATACATTGTAGCATTACAATTGATTACAGCATAAACAGTGAAAGTTATTTGGATTAGTAGTATTACAAGTGTACATGACTATACACGCGATCTATTGTCTCTTCATTGTGTTTTGGTCTAAATCTACTGGCTCGTGATGTCACTGTAGTGTCAAAAAGCGTTTTAATCTATGTAAGGGCTTACTTTTGCGTAATTGACGGATCCATGCCATGGCTAGGTCCGTCAAGCGAACAAACATGGCCACCACTGTTGGATATTCCGTCGTATTTTTTTGGCATTCATGGCCCAAACATTTGTTACGACAGCCATGTTTGTTAGTTTGGCGGATATGGTTGCTTGGCAAACCGGCACGTAACGGATCTGTCAATTATATAGGCGTTATATCTTTAACAATTATATAGGCGTTATATCTTTAACAATCTTGCAACACGACTAAATCAACAACTGCAACATCAGCCTAATTAAACCTGTCATCCGTTTATTGGTGAGAGAGGGACTATGGAAAGAAAGAACACAAAGAGTGGCTTGGCAATATTGTAACTCTTCCTGACCCTCACCCTTGTACAGCAGGGAACAAGGAGGAAGAGCAATTAATTACGTTATAACGCTTAAACAGTAAAAATAATGGTAAAGGTGCATATAAAAAAAACTTGCATATTGCACATTTAAATTGTACAGAATATATAAATATGTATTTTTAGTTGGTAATTGCGCTTTACGTTTATGCTACATACGAGTATAGAAGTGACGATCCGTGTGCGGTTTGCAATCGTGTTGTTTCCCTTGTTGCGGACCAGTGACGGACTGCGCAATGTTTGCAAGCCGTCAACGGGGTTCCATGTGCCGATCTACAATAACGTCACACCAGATAGACTGATTTAAATAACATGTATGTATATATATATTGTGTGTGTGTGTGTGTGTGTGTGTGTGTGTGTGTGTGTGTGTGTGTGTGTGTGTGTGTGTGTGTGTGTGTGTGTGTGTGTGTGTGTGTGTGTGTGTGTGTGTGTGTGTGTGTGTGCGCATGTGTGTGCTTACCTTTGCAAGTCCTCTATCCAAGTTCACCTCAAGTAAGTCCAGTTTGTAATCTCTTCTCAGTCCAAACTGGTCAAACGCAACTTTCCCGGTGATGCCGTAGAATTCCATCTGGATAATGCATCAAACTGAATCACGAAACTACAGTGACGTAGTTCGGAGAGAGATAGATAGATAGAGAGAGAGAGAGAGAGAGAGAGAGAGAGAGAGAGAGAGAGAAGGGGGTAGAGAGAGAGAGACAGACAGACAGAAGGGGAAGGTAGACATACATCCAGACACACAAACAGACATACATGCATGCATATATATATATATATATATATATATATATATATATATATATACATACATACATACATACATACATACATACATACATACATACATACATACATACATACATACATACATACATATATACATGCATGCAGATACAGATACAGACACAGACAGACACACAGCCAGCCAGCCAGACAGACAGGCAGGCAGGCAGGCAGGCAGGCAGGCAGACAGGCAGACAGACAAACAGACAGTGAAATAATTATTGAGAGAGACCGAGACAGAGACATAGACACAGACATAGGCATATGCAGTTTTGTCGAGCTGTTCATGAGTCTCTTACGTTTTTCATTGTATCAACGACACGTAGACCCGGTTTCCACGGAATTGGAGGGTCCGACTCGCAGTAAACACTGTAAGATATATTGCTGAAGATCCTGTCGCCACGCATCGTGTTTGTGAAATAGTTCGAATCGTCTTTCATGATCTTCATCAGTGTCTGACCAATGAGAGACACAGCATCGACGGCCAAGGCTGCTTCGTACTGCCAATCACAAATAATGAGGATACGTCACGGAATATTGACACTATTAACATCAGCTCTGCCATGATATAACAGCCGATCTGACAAAATACCTCGCTCGGTCCGAATAACGTGCTCACCTTGCAATAGAAAATTCTACCAACGCATGTACGAGTCATCCAAAGTGAATATTGCGTCGCATTCTGGGTATATGTAAATGAATCAGCCATAGTGGGAATAATTGTGGCGGAAAATTACCCACAACTAGCTTCGAATTAACTAGATTTGTTTCACGGTTGTGTAGGCATTGCAACAAAGCAAATAAACACGGTGTTTGTGTCCTATATATAGATAATATAGTGAGGTTCAGTGATCATCTGCAATTGGTGATTTCTTAAATATTAACATTAATACTACACCGACTTAAATGTTGTCTAAATTGGTCATGCCACTGACATATATTTGCTGGGTTCATTTTGCTTCAAATACAAAACAAATCCATGCACTACCTGAGACACTTCATCGACTATTCATACTTTTGATGTTATATATACGATGTTATAAATGCAATTGTTATATTAACATTTGTTCAAGCAATTGGTCTTATCTTAGCGTGACAAATATACTACCCAATTAAATACCAACAACACAAATGAAATTTAGTGGAATTGAGGACAATACAAATGTGTTTTCCATGCACCTCAAAAAAGCAACCGTCCGGTTGTCTTCGTATTCAGCATTGATCGTAGGTCATAACATGGTCACAGCAACTCACCGATATCTTGGGCGTGCCGGCACCGTGCCAGGACTTTGGATCAAGACTGCTCCATTCTTTCAAGAAGCTCTTGACTGTGTGATTGTCTAAGTCGATGAGACGGAAGCCGGTCATGTTGATGCCTCCGTGCCGATATCCCTCCAGCTGCAACTCGTTGATCCCCTACAACATGAATGCTTGGTAATAATGATGGTACAAATTCCGATAATAATAGTAATAATTATAATTTATTCTTATTATTTAAGTATAATTATTCTTTCTTTATGCTTGTATTGCTACATAACTTGTATAGTATTTTTTATTATTTAAAAATAATTCTTATTACTACTATACTCTATTACCATGTATATGTTTCATTCAAGTTTTCATTGGATTAAAGAGTTGCCACTGGTGTAATAGTACCACTTCTGTGTTTATCTTTTATGACGTACACCTGTTCATCGATGTCCAGTTCTTAGTGTTTGTCACCAGTTCATAGTGGAGTTTCACAAAGACAATGTAGTGATTCCACAATTGTTTTTTTAGTAATATTCATCACTTTCTTTTTGCCTCCCAGACACCGTTACATTATGTTTATAATGTTTGTCGCACCCCTTATTGTGTTTTTTTAAGTTAATTAGGTCTTATAAATCCGACTGAAGAAGAAATACGCACCAGTCCACCGAGAAGGAAGTGATACTGTACACGTCGCATGTCTCCGTTCTGAAAGCAAGCGTCACAATACGTTACAAATGATATTGCGTTGCAGCTGTGTTCTACATGCGATGCCCAAACGTTGGTGACATGTGTGTTATGAACATTCCAGTAGTTGTTCACAAATGCTACCATTCTATATATTCAACTCCAAATCAAGCCTATCTGTCACTTTTGATGAATGTTGTCTTAATCGACGCGACCACGCTACCGAACAACATAAAGTAGAACATTAAAACCAACACTCGCGGCATATTTAATACACGTCGTTTTTAATTAGCGTACACGGTATGCCGTGAAAATGCTTGTGTTTCAATAACATATGTTATCTTAATAAGTGTAACTTGTTTTACTCTTATTTGTATATATTTAATGTTTTAATTAGTTCTGTTTCATGGTTGACTTAGATATAAATAATTCATGCAATTTTGTGTAAAGCGGCCGAGAATCGACTTATTTTAAGTTGATTCAGAGGCTATATAAATTGCATTTTTGCATTTTTTTATAATAACACGTGAACTACCACCAAGAAATTTACATAATGGAAATACAAAACAGCATGTTCACCAGTCGCCGGAGCAGTTCGTCACAGATGGGAGTGGACAGGTCAAGCACGACCCTCTTGTTGCCTTGGAACAGTCTCTCGAACATGTCGAGTGTGTCCAGCGCGTCTTCAGCGTTCGTGACCATCTTCATGTCCACCTCGACGATGTAGCCAGCCTCGGCCAGCGCGTCGAACAGTTGCTGCATCCGCAACAGACCTGTGCAGGAGACGGTGATAGTAAACACTGGAGCTTGGATTGTTTCTGTTGCTGTCAGTAGGTCAGTAGGAAACTACAACATCACTGTTATATTTCTCATTTCAAACATCCGTAGCTCCCTACCACCCTCTGTTGACAACCTTATATCGATTTCCAGATTGCCAAGGTCTCCAAGGATATATGCGCGATAGAAGTGTTCATATTATTGCTATTATAATTACTATCATTAGTTTAATTAGTATTATTATTATTAATGAAGACCTCGTTAGCTCCAACTCTCGGTGTCTTTCTCAGTTCTGTCCTCCCACACAACATCCACGCGTACAAACCATCCATTTATCCAGCTATTAATCCATAGATAATCTCATTTCATCCATAAACAAAACTACACGAAACCATCGACGGCACCGTTGACTTAGATTTAGACATCGCATTGTAGATCAGTCCTAAAATATAAACTAGACCAAACATTCCAGCTGAAGTGGAATGAAATGATGTACAATGCAGAAACAAAGAGTTATGGTTAATATTCTATATTGTATTTTTATAAATAAAATATATACTCGAGTTTCCTAACTTCGTCTTCGTCTCGTGCACCTTTTGTTTTGGTTCGCATATGCAAGGTTAGCGCACATATCCGACTATTATTTTCGTAAATAAATTCACATTTTGATGTGATACGATGCCCACAACTGCAATTGTCAGTTCAGCATAAACACTGACCTCCAACGACCAACCGCTAGTTGCAGAACGATAAACACTGACCTCCAACGACCAACCGCTAGTTGCAGAACGATAAACACTGACCTCCAACGACCAACCGCTAGTTGCAGAACGATAAACACTGACCTCCAACGACCAACCGCTAGTTGCAGAACGATAAACACTGACCTCCAACGACCAACCGCTAGTTGCAGAACGATAAACACTGACCTCCAACGACCAACCGCTAGTTGCAGAACGATAAACACTGACCTCCAACGACCAACCGCTAGTTGCAGAACGATAAACACTGACCTCCAACGACCAACCGCTAGTTGCAGAACGATAAACACTGACCTCCAACGACCAACCGCTAGTTGCAGAACGATAAACACTGACCTCCAACGACCAACCGCTAGTTGCAGAACGATAAACACTGACCTCCAACGACCAACCGCTAGTTGCAGAACGATAAACACTGACCTCCAACGACCAACCGCTAGTTGCAGAACGATAAACACTGACCTCCAACGACCAACCGCTAGTTGCAGAACGATACACACTGACTTCCAACGACCAACCGCTAATTGCAGAACGATAAACACTGACCTCCAACGACCAACCGCTAGTTGCAGAACGATAAACACTGACCTCCAACGACCAACCGCTAGTTGCAGAACGATAAACACTGACCTCCAACGACCAACCGCTAGTTGCAGAACGATAAACACTGACCTCCAACGACCAACCGCTAGTTGCAGAACGATAAACACTGACCTCCAACGACCAACCGCTAGTTGCAGAACGATAAACACTGACCTCCAACGACCAACCGCTAGTTGCAGAACGATAAACACTGACCTCCAACGACCAACCGCTAGTTGCAGAACGATAAACACTGACCTCCAACGACCAACCGCTAGTTGCAGAACGATAAACACTGACTTCCAACGACCAACCGCTAATTGCAGAACGATAAACACTGACCTCCAACGACCAACCGCTAGTTGCAGAACGATAAACACTGACCTCCAACGACCAACCGCTAGTTGCAGAACGATAAACACTGACCTCCAACGACCAACCGCTAGTTGCAGAACGATAAACACTGACCTCCAACGACCAACCGCTAGTTGCAGAACGATAAACACTGACCTCCAACGACCAACCGCTAGTTGCAGAACGATAAACACTGACCTCCAACGACCAACCGCTAGTTGCAGAACGATAAAATACTGCGACGCACGAATTTGGGACATGAAACCAAACAAACAAGTGTATTTATTTTACATATTTTCGGATATCATGAACATTTCTTGTTCTGCTTAAAATATCAATAACCCAAAAAACTATTTGTGCAAGAACTGTGACATTTTGGCGTGGCTATTCTCCATCATTTGTAGATGCTAGATAGTAACAGACATACTACTGTACATTAGTTCTCCCACAATTCGCCATTGGCATTGAAGGTGTGTGTTTTATGTGTGAGATTGAACCAACGAGTGAGTTCAACAGTAAAACATGTTAGAACACAAATAAATTTTATTTGGATCAGTAACACACCTACTTATATGAGAACTTATGTTGTTGGTAAATAGTGAAAAGTGGCCTATATACAGGATAGCAGCCAAAAATACTATGGCCATAGAGATACAATTCCAATTTATTTGTAAAAACAGGTACAATGCCAGTGTAATGCACCATATTTGGATTCCCTATTCAAATGGCTTAATGTTGAAAACAATATTTTTTTATGGACGCATCAGATTATAACACAATATCACCTAGGTAATTTTATATTTATTTCATCTGTAGTAAGAAAAGTATGTAAATATTGCTGTCAAATGCAAGATAAACCTGAATACATAGTTCAGGTGCGTCTAACTTGAGAAGTTTTCAAGGTATGTATCTGAAATTTGTTGAAAATGTATATATATTGGTACACATTGTCTATGCAAAATTCTACAATTTTTTTTAACCAAAATAAGTTTCGCAGAACACCATGTTGAAATAAAAATCTGCAAAAGTGGAAATGGCCATAACTCAGAAATTAATCTCGCGCCATCCCTATGGTTTGACTCCAAACATGAGAGTGCCACTTGAATTCTTTTTTAGATTTGAGACTGAAAGCCACATTGCCAAATTTTTTTTGTCATGTCTGTTATCTAGACCTAAGATTATGTGTAATTATAATGGATGTGTGTAAATTGTGGGGTGTCATTTAAAATTCGGGAGTTGGTCAAATCTGAATTGGGGTTGAATTGATCCAAACATTGTGTGACTTATAAGAATTGATTTGATAAAAATCAAAACAGGTTGATTTGGAATTTAGTTGGAATTGGAACGCCTGCAAATTTAGTTGAATTTAATTAATTGTTCAGTTCACATAAAGCGTAATGTAATGTACTGTTGTGATATAAATTTACACATATAAACAAAGAAATCCATTATAATTTATTTACAGTTCAGCTTAAATTCACTTAAAAAAATTACAAGGTGTGATGATCTTATTTGGAAATCAAAACAGAACTAGCACCTGCTCTAAGTAAGCATGTAATTTACGGGACAACACAATATAATGTATAAGTAGATAGCGCCTTCCGCGTAGATCGGGTTACGTTGGCGCGTGCTGCAAAAACTCTACTCGGTCCCCGATCTCCTACTTACCGTACCGATCGCGCGTGAGATCGGGAAGGGAGCCGAGATCGGTGCGCTTGCAAAAACTCTCCATATTATAATATCTGACAGTAATATCAGGACGTCCTGACGGGCCTTGTCGGCTAGTGTGCTGCAGACTCCGACAAATTGTCGGGGCTCGCGCGATTAGCGACCAATAGGAAGCGTGATTGCAGTCACGCGCACAAACGTCATTGTAATCATGGCGGCCCCCAGTGCCACGGCCAGCGTTAATTTGCTGGTAGAACACGTTGACAGCATAATTGTGGATTTTTATATTTTTTCAATAGGCAGAAGGATTTTGTTTGTTTTTCTGCGTCTCCTTATCCTCCGTAGCATAATCAAGACGAACAAAGCAAGCTTCCGTCTTCTTCTCCGCATCGTCGCCACGTGTGGTGTGAGCGTCGCCATGTTTTCTTAAATCCCAATTCGCCACTAGAGGCGCTAGTCGCGACAACATATCGTGTATCTAGTGTGCTGCGAGCTGATGGCCCGACAAATATAACAACGACGAAAAATCTGCAGTCCCCCGACGAAAAATCGGCTAGTGCGCTGCGGACTTGATTCACTGATTCTAGTTCCCCATGCCGTAGTTGCTTTCCGGTCGCCCGCGTGAGAGACGCCGAGCAGGCAGTGTGTACGGCAGTAACATCGCAGATCCTGTAGGGGCTAAAGCAGCATATGGATATGGATTCAACCTACCTTCGTCATCGCTGTATAGATAGTAGATCTTGCGCCACTCATACTTCTTGATTATGCTCACGAGAGCCCCGGCGTAGAGCGGGCTCATATACAGCTCGAAGTCTTTCTGTTGGCCCGTCGTGTTGAGGGCCATGCTGGGCGTGATGAAGGGCATCTGGAAGGTACTCGTGTATGACTTGATGGCGTTGATGCTGCTTGCTCGGTGCGTGCCGAACAGGGCCACGATACCGCGAGACATCATGCTGCAGACTACAAACAGTTGGACACAAGGTAGAAAATGTCTGTCTTGTTTGAATTGACCAAATATAACTGACATTAATAAGTAACATACAATGTTGTTGCTGTTACACTATTATACTTTATTACTTAGTATCGACTATCATACATCATTGTACACTTGTATACAAATATATAAAACATTTATTATTTCATTTTTCATATACATATATGGCTTAGGTTCCAATGCAAATGCATTAACGTTTGGAAATGCCTCATTAGCATTAGCATGTGCACTCGCATTTGTATTTTTCTTAATCAAAGTCATTTGCATCTGCATTTGTATTTTGGAAACCGAAACATTTGCATTTGTATTTGCATTTGAACCAAAATATTTGAGTGTGTAGTTTGGTATCCAAAATAATTGCATTTGCATTTGGGATTGAATAAAAACACTTGCATTTGTATCAAAACATTTGCATTTGTACTTGTATTTGATTTAGAAGCATTTGCATTTGATTAATAAACATTTGTATCAAAACATGACGTTTACTCACCCATTGTTGAACCTGCAAATTGGTTTTCCAATCTTGTTTTTGACTCCACCTCATTTTAGAGCAAGTCTTAGATACTATTGTGTAACCGGTGAAGTTTAACACCATCACATACACATTTTGAACCCCTTTAGCCATGCAGCAGTCACACTGCCCCAATGTCACCAGCTATGTAAACTCCAGGGTGAAGCTCACCAAGGGCCAGGATTCCCAATATTGAACCCCTTTAGCCATGCAGCAGTCACACTGCCCCAGTGTCACCATCTATGTAAACTCCAGGGTGAAGCTCACCGAGGGCCAGGATTCCCAATATTGAACCCCTTTAGCCATGCAGCAGTCACACTGCCCCAGTGTCACCAGCTATGTAAACTCCAGGGTGAAGCTCACCGAGGGCCAGGATTCCCAATATTGAACCCCTTTAGCCATGCAGCAGTCACACTGCCCCAGTGTCGCCAGCTATGTAAACTCCAGGGTGAAGCTCACCGAGGGCCAGGATTCCCAATATTGAACCCCTTTAGCCATGCAGCAGTCACACTGCCCCAGTGTCACCAGCTATGTAAACTCCAGGGTGAAGTTTACCGAGGGCCAGGATTCCCAATATTGAACCCCTTTAGCCATGCAGCAGTCACACTGCCCCAGTGTCACCAGCTATGTAAACGCCAGGGTGAAGCTCACCGAGGGCCAGGATTCCCAATATTGAACCCCTTTAGCCATGCAGCAGTCACACTGCCCCAGTGTCACCAGCTATGTAAACGCCAGGGTGAAGCTCACCGAGGGCCAGGATTCCCAATATTGAACCCCTTTAGCCATGCAGCAGTCACACTCCCCCAGTGTCACCAGCTATGTAAACTCCAGGGTGAAGCTCACCGAGGGCCAGGATTCCCAATATTGAACCCCTTTAGCCATGCAGCAGTCACACTGCCACAGTGTCACCAGCTATGTAAACTCCAGGGTGAAGCTCACCGAGGGCCAGGATTCCCAATATTGAACCCCTTTAGCCATGCAGCAGTCACACTGCCCCAGAGTCACCAGCTATGTAAACTCCAGGGTGAAGCTCACCGAGGGCCAGGATTCCCAATATTGAACCCCTTTAGCCATGCAGCAGTCACACTGCCCCAGTGTCACCAGCTATGTAAACGCCAGGGTGAAGCTCACCGAGGGCCAGGATTCCCAATATTGAACCCCTTTAGCCATGCAGCAGTCACACTGCCCCAGTGTCACCAGCTATGTAAACTCCAGGGTGAAGCTCACCGAGGGCCAGGATTCCCAATATTGAACCCTTTAGCCATGCAGCAGTAACACTGCCCCAGTGTCGCCAGCTATGTAAACTCCAGGGTGAAGCTCACCGAGGGCCAGGATTCCCAATATTTAACCCCTTTAGCCATGCAGCAGTCACACTGCCCCAGTGTCGCCAGCTATGTAAACTCCAGGGTGAAGCTCACCGAGGGCCAGGATTCCCAATATTGAACCCCTTTAGCCTTGCAGCAGTCACACTGCCCCAGTGTCGCCAGCTATGTGAACTCCAGGGTGAAGCTCACCGAGGGCCAGGATTCCCAATATTGAACCCCTTTAGCCATGCAGGAGTCACACTGCCCCAGTGTCGCCAGCTATGTAAACTCCAGGGTGAAGCTCACCGAGGGCCAGGATTCCCAATATTGAACCCCTTTAGCCATGCAGCAGTCACACAGCCCCAGTGTCACCAGCTATGTAAACTCCAGGGTGAAGCTCACCGAGGGCCAGGATTCCCAATATTGAACCCCTTTAGCCATGCAGCAGTCACACTGCCCCAGTGTCACCAGCTATGTAAACTCCAGGGTGAAGCTCACCGAGGGCCAGGATTCCCAATATTGAACCCTTTAGCCATGCAGCAGTCACACTGCCCCAGTGTCACCAGCTATGTAAACTCCAGGGTGAAGCTCACCGAGGGCCAGGATTCCCAATATTGAACCCCTTTAGCCATGCAGCAGTCACACTGCCCCAGTGTCACCAGCTATGTAAACTCCAGGGTGAAGCTCACCGAGGGCCAGGATTCCCAATATTGAACCCCTTTAGCCATGCAGCAGTCACACTGCCCCAGTGTCGCCAGCTATGTAAACTCCAGGGTGAAGCTCACCGAGGGCCAGGATTCCCAATATTGAACCCTTTAGCCATGCAGCAGTCACACTGCCCCAGTGTCACCAGCTATGTAAACTCCAGGGTGAAGCTCACCGAGGGCCAGGATTCCCAATATTGAACCCCTTTAGCCATGCAGCAGTCACACTGCCCCAGTGTCACCAGCTATGTAAACTCCAGGGTGAAGCTCACCGAGGGCCAGGATTCCCAATATTGAACCCCTTTAGCCATGCAGCAGTCACACTGCCCCAGTGTCGCCAGCTATGTAAACTCCAGGGTGAAGCTCACCGAGGGCCAGGATTCCCAATATTGAACCCCTTTAGCCATGCAGCAGTCACACTGCCCCAGTGTCACCAGCTATGTAAACTCCAGGGTGAAGCTCACCGAGGGCCAGGATTCCCAATATTGAACCCCTTTAGCCATGCAGCAATCACACAGCCCCAGTGTCACCAGCTATGTAAACTCCAGGGTGAAGCTCACCGAGGGCCAGGATTCCCAATATTGAACCCCTTTAGCCATGCAGCAGTCACACTGCCCCAGTGTCACCAGCTATGTAAACTCCAGGGTGAAGCTCACCGAGGGCCAGGATTCCCAATATTGAACCCCTTTAGCCATGCAGCAGTCACACTGCCCCAGTGTCGCCAGCTATGTAAACTCCAGGGTGAAGCTCACCGAGGGCCAGGATTCCCAATATTGAACCCCTTTAGCCATGCAGCAGTCACACTGCCCCAGTGTCACCAGCTATGTAAACGCCAGGGTGAAGCTCACCGAGGGCCAGGATTCCCAATATTGAACCCCTTTAGCCATGCAGCAGTCACACTGCCCCAGTGTCACCAGCTATGTAAACTCCAGGGTGAAGCTCACCGAGGGCCAGGATTCCCAATATTGAACCCTTTAGCCATGCTGCAGTAACACTGCCCCAGTGTCGCCAGCTATGTAAACTCCAGGGTGAAGCTCACCGAGGGCCAGGATTCCCAATATTTAACCCCTTTAGCCATGCAGCAGTCACACTGCCCCAGTGTCGCCAGCTATGTAAACTCCAGGGTGAAGCTCACCGAGGGCCAGGATTCCGAATATTGAACCCCTTTAGCCTTGCAGCAGTCACACTGCCCCAGTGTCGCCAGCTATGTGAACTCCAGGGTGAAGCTCACCGAGGGCCAGGATTCCCAATATTGAACCCCTTTAGCCATGCAGCAGTCACACAGCCCCAGTGTCACCAGCTATGTAAACTCCAGGGTGAAGCTCACCGAGGGCCAGGATTCCCAATATTGAACCCCTTTAGCCATGCAGCAGTCACACTGCCCCAGTGTCACCAGCTATGTAAACTCCAGGGTGAAGCTCACCGAGGGCCAGGATTCCCAATATTGAACCCTTTAGCCATGCAGCAGTCACACTGCCCCAGTGTCACCAGCTATGTAAACTCCAGGGTGAAGCTCACCGAGGGCCAGGATTCCCAATATTGAACCCCTTTAGCCATGCAGCAGTCACACTGCCCCAGTGTCGCCAGCTATGTAAACTCCAGGGTGAAGCTCACCGAGGGCCAGGATTCCCAATATTGAACCCCTTTAACCATGCAGCAGTCACACTGCCCCAGTGTCACCAGCTATGTAAACGCCAGGGTGAAGCTCACCGAGGGCCAGGATTCCCAATATTGAACCCCTTTAGCCATGCAGCAGTCACACTGCCCCAGTGTCACCAGCTATGTAAACTCCAGGGTGAAGCTCACCGAGGGCCAGGATTCCCAATATTGAACCCTTTAGCCATGCAGCAGTAACACTGCCCCAGTGTCGCCAGCTATGTAAACTCCAGGGTGAAGCTCACCGAGGGCCAGGATTCCCAATATTTAACCCCTTTAGCCATGCAGCAGTCACACTGCCCCAGTGTCGCCACCTATGTAAACTCCAGGGTGAAGCTCACCGAGGGCCAGGATTCCCAATATTGAACCCCTTTAGCCTTGCAGCAGTCACACTGCCCCAGTGTCGCCAGCTATGTGAACTCCAGGGTGAAGCTCACCGAGGGCCAGGATTCCCAATATTGAACCCCTTTAGCCATGCAGCAGTCACACAGCCCCAGTGTCACCAGCTATGTAAACTCCAGGGTGAAGCTCACCGAGGGCCAGGATTCCCAATATTGAACCCCTTTAGCCATGCAGCAGTCACACTGCCCCAGTGTCAACAGCTATGTAAACTCCAGGGTGAAGCTCACCGAGGGCCAGGATTCCCAATATTGAACCCTTTAGCCATGCAGCAGTCACACTGCCCCAGTGTCACCAGCTATGTAAACTCCAGGGTGAAGCTCACCGAGGGCCAGGATTCCCAATATTGAACCCCTTTAGCCATGCAGCAGTCACACTGCCCCAGTGTCACCAGCTATGTAAACTCCAGGGTGAAGCTCACCGAGGGCCAGGATTCCCAATATTGAACCCCTTTAGCCATGCAGCAGTCACACTGCCCCAGTGTCGCCAGCTATGTAAACTCCAGGGTGAAGCTCACCGAGGGCCAGGATTCCCAATATTGAACCCCTTTAGCCATGCAGCAGTCACACTGCCCCAGTGTCACCAGCTATGTAAACTCCAGGGTGAAGCTCACCGAGGGCCAGGATTCCCAATATTGAACCCCTTTAGCCATGCAGCAATCACACAGCCCCAGTGTCACCAGCTATGTAAACTCCAGGGTGAAGCTCACCGAGGGCCAGGATTCCCAATATTGAACCCCTTTAGCCATGCAGCAGTCACACTGCCCCAGTGTCACCAGCTATGTAAACTCCAGGGTGAAGCTCACCGAGGGCCAGGATTCCCAATATTGAACCCCTTTAGCCATGCAGCAGTCACACTGCCCCAGTGTCGCCAGCTATGTAAACTCCAGGGTGAAGCTCACCGAGGGCCAGGATTCCCAATATTGAACCCCTTTAGCCATGCAGCAGTCACACTGCCCCAGTGTCACCAGCTATGTAAACTCCAGGGTGAAGCTCACCGAGGGCCAGGATTCCCAATATTGAACCCTTTAGCCATGCAGCAGTCACACTGCCCCAGTGTCGCCAGCTATGTAAACTCCAGGGTGAAGCTCACCGAGGGCCAGGATTCCCAATATTGAACCCCTTTAGCCATGCAGCAGTCACACTGCCCCAGTGTCACCAGCTATGTAAACTCCAGGGTGAAGCTCACAGAGGGCCAGGATTCCCAATATTGAACCCCTTTAGCCATGCAGCAGTCACACTTCCCCAGTGTCTCCAGCTATGTAAACTCCAGGGTGAAGCTCACCGAGGGCCAGGATTCCCAATATTGAACCCTTTAGCCATGCAGCAGTCACACTGCCCCAGTGTCACCAGCTATGTAAACTCCAGGGTGAAGCTCACCGAGGGCCAGGATTCCCAATATTGAACCCCTTTGGCCATGCAGCAGTCACACTGCCCCAGTGTTACCAGCTATGTAAACTCCAGGGTGAAGCTCACCGAGGGCCAGGATTCCCAATATTGAACCCCTTTAGCCATGCAGCAGTCACACTGCCCCAGTGTCACCAGCTATGTAAACTCCAGGGTGAAGCTCACCGAGGGCCAGGATTCCCAATATTGAACCCCTTTAGCCATGCAGCAGTCACACTGCCCCAGTGTCGCCAGCTATGTAAACTCCAGGGTGAAGCTCACCGAGGGCCAGGATTCCCAATATTGAACCCCTTTAGCCATGCAGCAGTCACACTGCCCCAGTGTCACCAGCTATGTAAACTCCAGGGTGAAGCTCACCGAGGGCCAGGATTCCCAATATTGAACCCCTTTAGCCATGCAGCAATCACACAGCCCCAGTGTCACCAGCTATGTAAACTCCAGGGTGAAGCTCACCGAGGGCCAGGATTCCCAATATTGAACCCCTTTAGCCATGCAGCAGTCACACTGCCCCAGTGTCACCAGCTATGTAAACTCCAGGGTGAAGCTCACCGAGGGCCAGGATTCCCAATATTGAACCCTTTAGCCATGCCGCAGTCACACTGCCCCAGTGTCACCAGCTATGTAAACTCCAGGGTGAAGCTCACCGAGGGCCAGGATTCCCAATATTGAACCCCTTTAGCCATGCAGCAGTCACACTGCCCCAGTGTCACCAGCTATGTAAACTCCAGGGTGAAGCTCACCGAGGGCCAGGATTCCCAATATTGAACCCCTTTAACCATGCAGCAGTCACACTGCCCCAGTGTCGCCAGCTATGTAAACTCCAGGGTGAAGCTCACCGAGGGCCAGGATTCCCAATATTGAACCCCTTTAGCCATGCAGCAGTCACACTGCCCCAGTGTCACCAGCTATGAAAACTCCAGGGTGAAGCTCACCGAGGGCCAGGATTCCCAATATTGAACCCCTTTAGCCATGCAGCAATCACACAGCCCCAGTGTCGCCAGCTATGTAAACTCCAGGGTGAAGCTCACCGAGGGCAAGGATTCCCAATATTGAACCCCTTTAGCCATGCAGCAGTCACACTGCCCCATTGTCGCCAGCTATGTAAACTCCAGGGTGAAGCTCACCGAGGGCCAGGATTCCCAATATTGAACCCCTTTAGCCATGCAGCAATCACACAGCCCCAGTGTCGCCAGCTATGTAAACTCCAGGGTGAAGCTCACCGAGAGCAAGGATTCCCAATATTGAACCCCTTTAGCCATGCAGCAGTCACACTGCCCCATTGTCGCCAGCTATGTAAACTCCAGGGTGAAGCTCACCGAGGGCCAGGATTCCCAATATTGAACCCCTTTAGCCATGCAGCAGTCACACTGCCCCAGTGTCACCAGCTATGTAAACTCCAGGGTGAAGCTCACCGAGGGCCAGGATTCCCAATATTGAACCCCTTTAGCCATGCAGCAGTCACACTGCCCCAGTGTCACCAGCTATGTAAACTCCAGGGTGAAGCTCACCGAGGGCCAGGATTCCCAATATTGAACCCCTTTAGCCATGCAGCAGTCACACTGCCCCAGTGTCGCCAGCTAGGTAAACTCCAGGGTGAAGCTCACCGAGGGCCAGGATTCCCAATATTGAACCCCTTTAGCCATGCAGCAGTCACACTGCCCCAGTGTCGCCAGCTATGTAAACTCCAGGGTGAAGCTCACCGAGGGCCAGGATTCCCAATATTGAACCCCTTTAGCCATGCAGCAGTCACACTGCCCCAGTGTCGCCAGCTATGTAAACTCCAGGGTGAAGCTCACCGAGGGCCAGGATTCCCAATATTGAACCCCTTTAGCCATGCAGCAGTCACACTGCCCCAGTGTCGCCAGCTATTTAAACTCCAGGGTGAAGCTCACCGAGGGCCAGGATTCCCAATATTGAACCCCTTTAGCCATGCAGCAGTCACACTGCCCCAGTTTCACCAGCTATGTAAACTCCAGGGTGAAGCTCACCGAGGGCCAGGATTCCCAATATTGAACCCCTTTAGCCATGCAGCAGTCACACTGCCCCAGTGTCACCAGCTATGTAAACGCCAGGGTGAAGCTCACCGAGGGCCAGGATTCCCAATATTGAACCCCTTTAGCCATGCAGCAGTCACACTGCCCCAGTGTCACCAGCTATGTAAACTCCAGGGTGAAGCTCACCGAGGGCCAGGATTCCCAATATTGAACCCCTTTAGCCATGCAGCAGTCACACTGCCCCAGTGTCACCAGCTATGTAAACTCCAGGGTGAAGCTCACCGAGGGCCAGGATTCCCAATATTGAACCCTTTAGCCATGCAGCAATCACACTGCCCCAGTGTCGCCAGCTATATAAACTCCAGGGTGAAGCTCACCGAGGGCCAGGATTCCCAATATTGAACCCCTTTAGCCATGCAGCAGTCACACTGCCCCAGTGTCGCCAGCTATGTAAACTCCAGGGTGAAGCTCACCGAGGGCCAGGATTCCCAATATTGAACCCCTTTAGCCATGCAGCAGTCACACTGCCCCAGTGTCGCCAGCTATGTAAACTCCAGGGTGAAGCTCACCGAGGGCCAGGATTCCCAATATTGAACCCCTTTAGCCATGCAGCATTCACACTGCCCCAGTGTCACCAGCTATGTAAACTCCAGGGTGATGCTCACCGAGGGCCAGGATTCCCAATATTGAACCCTTTAGCCATGCAAC
Organism: Lamellibrachia columna; assembly: GCA_963662155.1. Classification (NCBI taxonomy): domain Eukaryota; kingdom Metazoa; phylum Annelida; class Polychaeta; order Sabellida; family Siboglinidae; genus Lamellibrachia; species Lamellibrachia columna. The sequence continues at coordinate 21,032,483 of OY759274.1, forward strand.
AGTCACACTGCCCCTGTGTCGCCAGCTATGTAAACTCCGGGTGAAGCTCACCGAGGGCCAGGATTCCCAACATTGAACCCCTTTAGCCATGCAGCAGTCACACTGCCCCAGTGTCACCAGCTATGTAAACTCCAGGGTGAAGCTCACAGAGGGCCAGGATTCCCAATATTGAACCCCTTTAGCCATGCAGCAGTCACACTTCCCCAGTGTCTCCAGCTATGTAAACTCTAGGGTGAAGCTCACCGAGGGCCAGGATTCCCAATATTGAACCCTTTAGCCATGCAGCAGTCACACTGCCCCAGTGTCACCAGCTATGTAAACTCCAGGGTGAAGCTCACCGAGGGCCAGGATTCCCAATATTGAACCCCTTTGGCCATGCAGCAGTCACACTGCCCCAGTGTTACCAGCTATGTAAACTCCAGGGTGAAGCTCACCGAGGGCCAGGATTCCCAATATTGAACCCCTTTAACCATGCAGCAGTCACACTGCCCCAGTGTCGCCAGCTATGTAAACTCCAGGGTGAAGCTCACCGAGGGCCAGGATTCCCAATATTGAACCCCTTTAGCCATGCAGCAGTCACACTGCCCCAGTGTCACCAGCTATGTAAACTCCAGGGTGAAGCTCACCACACTGCCCCAGTGTTACCAGCTATGTAAACTCCAGGGTGAAGCTCACCGAGGGCCAGGATTCCCAATATTGAACCCCTTTAACCATGCAGCAGTCACACTGCCCCAGTGTCGCCAGCTATGTAAACTCCAGGGTGAAGCTCACCGAGGGCCAGGATTCCCAATATTGAACCCCTTTAGCCATGCAGCAGTCACACTGCCCCAGTGTCACCAGCTATGTAAACTCCAGGGTGAAGCTCACCGAGGGCCAGGATTCCCAATATTGAAACCCTTTAGCCATGCAGCAATCACACAGCCCCAGTGTCGCCAGCTATGTAAACTCCAGGGTGAAGCTCACCGAGGGCAAGGATTCCCAATATTGAACCCCTTTAGCCATGCAGCAGTCACACTGCCCCATTGTCGCCAGCTATGTAAACTCCAGGGTGAAGCTCACCGAGGGCCAGGATTCCCAATATTGAACCCCTTTAGCCATGCAGCAGTCACACTGCCCCAGTGTTACCAGCTATGTAAACTCCAGGGTGAAGCTCACCGAGGGCCAGGATTCCCAATATTGAACCCCTTTAGCCATGCAGCAGTCACACTGCCCCAGTGTCACCAGCTATGTAAACTCCAGGGTGAAGCTCACCGAGGGCCAGGATTCCCAATATTGAACCCCTTTAGCCATGCAGCAGTCACACTGCCCCAGTGTCGCCAGCTATGTAAACTCCAAGGTGAAGCTCACCGAGGGCCAGGATTCCCAATATTGAACCCCTTTAGCCATGCAGCAGTCACACTGCCCCAGTGTCGCCAGCTATGTAAACTCCAGGGTGAAGCTCACCGAGGGCCAGGATTCCCAATATTGAACCCCTTTAGCCATGCAGCAGTCACACTGCCCCAGTGTCGCCAGCTATGTAAACTCCAGGGTGAAGCTCACCGAGGGCCAGGATTCCCAATATTGAACCCCTTTAGCCATGCAGCAGTCACACTGCCCCAGTGTCGCCAGCTATGTAAACTCCAGGGTGAAGCTCACCGAGGGCCAGGATTCCCAATATTGAACCCCTTTAGCCATGCAGCAGTCACACTGCCCCAGTGTCACCAGCTATGTAAACTCCAGGGTGAAGCTCACCGAGGGCCAGGATTCCCAATATTGAACCCCTTTAGCCATGCAGCAGTCACACTGCCCCAGTGTCACCAGCTATGTAAACGCCAGGGTGAAGCTCACCGAGGGCCAGGATTCCCAATATTGAACCCCTTTAGCCATGCAGCAGTCACACTGCCCCAGTGTCACCAGCTATGTAAACTCCAGGGTGAAGCTCACCGAGTGCCAGGATTCCCAATATTGAACCCCTTTAGCCATGCAGCAGTCACACTGCCCCAGTGTCACCAGCTATGTAAACTCCAGGGTGAAGCTCACCGAGGGCCAGGATTCCCAATATTGAACCCTTTAGCCATGCAGCAGTCACACTGCCCCAGTGTCGCCAGCTATGTAAACTCCAGGGTGAAGCTCACCGAGGGCCAGGATTCCCAATATTGAACCCCTTTAGCCATGCAGCAGTCACACTGCCCCAGTGTCGCCAGCTATGTAAACTCCAGGGTGAAGCTCACCGAGGGCCAGGATTCCCAATATTGAACCCCTTTAGCCATGCAGAAGTCACACTGCCCCAGTGTCGCCAGCTATGTAAACTCCAGGGTGAAGCTCACCGAGGGCCATGATTCCCAATATTGAACCCCTTTAGCCATGCAGCAGTCACACTGCCCGATAGTCACCATCTATGTAAACTCCAGGGTGAAGCTCACCGAGGGCCAGGATTCCCAATATTGAACCCTTTAGCCATGCAGCAGTCACACTGCCCCAGTGTCGCCAGCTATGTAAACTCCAGGGTGAAGCTCACCGAGGGCCAGGATTCCCAATATTGAACCCCTTTAGCCATGCAGCAGTTACACTGCCCCAGTGTCACCAGCTATGTAAACTCCAGGGTGAAGCTCACCGAGGGCCAGGATTCCCAATATTGAACCCCTTTAGCCATGCAGCAGTCACACTGCCCCAGTGTCACCAGCTATGTAAACTCCAGGGTGAAGCTCACCGAGGGCCAGGATTCCCAATATTGAACCCTTTAGCCATGCAGCAGTCACACTGCCCCAGTGTCGCCAGCTATGTAAACTCCAGGGTGAAGCTCACCGAGGGCCAGGATTCCCAATATTGAACCCCTTTAGCCATGCAGCAATCACACTGCCCCAGTGTCACCAGCTATGTAAACTCCAGGGTGAAGCTCACCGAGGGCCAGGATTCCCAATATTGAACCCCTTTAGCCATGCAGCAGTCACACTGCCCCAGTGTCGCCAGCTATGTAAACTCCAGGGTGAAGCTCACCGAGGGCCAGGATTCCCAACATTGAACCCCTTTAGCCTTGCAGCAGTCACACTGCCCCAGTGTCGCCAGCTATGTGAACTCCAGGCTGAAGCTCACCGAGGGCCAGGATTCCCAATATTGAACCCCTTTAGCCATGCAGGAGTCACACTGCCCCAGTGTCGCCAGCTATGTAAACTCCAGGGTGAAGCTCACCGAGGGCCAGGATTCCCAATATTGAACCCCTTTAGCCATGCAGTAGTCACACTGCCCCAGTGTCGCCAGCTATGTAAACTCCAAGGTGAAGCTCACCGAGGGCCAGGATTCCCAATATTGAACCCCTTTAGCCATGCAGCAGTCACACTGCCCCAGTGTCGCCAGCTATGTAAACTCCAGGGTGAAGCTCACCGAGGGCCAGGATTCCCAATATTGAACCCCTTTAGCCATGCAGCAGTCACACTGCCCCATTGTCACCAGCTATGTAAACTCCAGGGTGAAGCTCACCGAGGGCCAGGATTCCCAATATTGAACCCTTTAGCCATGCAGCAGTCACACTGCCCCAGTGTCACCAGCTATGTAAACTCCAGGGTGAAGCTCACCGAGGGCCAGGATTCCCAATATTGAACCCCTTTAGCCATGCAGCAGTCACACTGCCCCAGTGTCACCAGCTATGTAAACTCCAGGGTGAAGCTCACCGAGGGCCAGGATTCCCAATATTGAACCCCTTTAGCCATGCAGCAGTCACACTGCCCCAGTGTCACCAGCTATGTAAACTCCAGGGTGAAGCTCACCGAGGGACAGGATTCCCAATATTGAACCTCTTTAGCCATGCAGCAGTCACACTGCCCCAGTGTCACCAGCTATGTAAACGCCAGGGTGAAGCTCACCGAGGGCCAGGATTCCCAACATTGAACCCCTTTAGCCATGCAGCAGTCACACTGCCCCAGTGTCGCCAGCTATGTAAACTCCAGGGTGAAGCTCACCGTGGGCCAGGATTCCCAATATTGAACCCCTTTAGCCATGCAGCAGTCACACTGCCCCAGTGTCGCCAGCTATGTAAACTCCAGGGTGAAGCTTACCGAGGGCCAGGATTCCCAATATTGAACCCCTTTAGCCATGCAGCAGTCACACTGCCCCAGTGTCACCAGCTATGTAAACTCCAGGGTGAAGCTCACCGAGGGCCAGGATTCCCAATATTGAACCCCTTTAGCCATGCAGCAGTCTCACTGCCCCAGTGTCACCAGCTATGTAAACGCCAGGGTGAAGCTCACCGAGGGCCAGGATTCCCAATATTGAACCCCTTTAGCCATGCAGCAGTCACACTGCCCCAGTGTCGCCAGCTATGTAAACTCCAGGGTGAAGCTCACCGAGGGCCAGGATTCCCAATATTGAACCCCTTTAGCCATGCAGCAGTCACACTGCCCCAGTGTCGCCAGCTATGTAAACTCCAGGGTGAAGCTCACCGAGGGCCAGGATTCCCAATATTGAACCCCTTTAGCCATGCAGCAATCACACTGCCCCAGTGTCGCCAGCTATGTAAACTCCAGGGTGAAGCTCACCGAGGGCCAGGATTCCCAATATTGAACCCCTTTAGCCATGCAGCAGTCACACTGCCCCAGTGTCACCAGCTATGTAAACTCCAGGGTGAAGCTCACCGAGGGCCAGGATTCCCAATATTGAACCCCTTTAGTCATGCAGCAGTCACACTGCCCCATTGTCGCCAGCTACGTAAACTCCAGGGTGAAGCTCACCGAGGGCTAGGATTCCCAATATTGAACCCCTTAGCCATGCAGCAGTCACACTGCCCCAATGTCACCAGCTATGTAAACTCCAGGGTGAAGCTCACCGAGGGCCAGGATTCCCAATATTGAACCCCTTAGCCATGCAGCAGTCACACTGCCCCACTGTCACCAGCTATGTAAACTCCAGGGTGAAGCTCACCGAGGGCCAGGATTCCCAATATTGTTTATTGTTGCATCTTTTTGTCTCTAAAATAAATATTGGCACAGCAACCTTAGAACATTTGCTATTAAGATTTTGCAAGGCATTTCAAAGGCATTGTTTCACCAGAAGATGTTGCCCTTCGATGCTATTTTAATGTTTACTGTTTTATGATGTTGCACAGTTTAAGTAGAGGAGGTTAAACTCTGTTTAAAAAACTCTGTGTCCTTTCCTGACCAATGATAACCGGTAAACCATGATAATTATACAGTGGCTTTCTGGGGACTCTGGGACGCTTTGTACAGCATAATCCATAGGCTTGCATACTAATTAATTCCTTTTTGTTCGGTTCTGGAGCGTATGTTGATGATCAATAACCGCTGTAGTTTTTGATATAATAGAATACTAATGAAAGCTCTCTGGCATAGAAATGTTGAAAAAAAAACATAATTTCTTCAAATAAATTCACCTCGCTGAGTATATGTGAAGCCCAATCATATCAATACCAGTGTTACCATCAATATTAGATGAATTAATAGTGTCACTTGCATTTGCATTAGAATATTTTTAAAACACTTGCATTTGCATTTGAATAATTTAAATACTTGCATTTGAATAATATGAAAACACTTGCATTTGAATCATTTAAAACACTGGCATTTGTATTTACATTTGATTAATATAAAACACTTGCATTTGCGTTTAAATGCAATCATGTCTCGGTGCATTTGAGTAATTTCAAACATTTGCATTTGCATTTAAATTCGCTGACTCGCATTTGAAACGAAGCCTGATACATATTCTGGATTCTACTATGCTGGGAAATAATAATTATAATAAATTAATAAATTATTAGTAGTATTATTATAATCACAGCGTTTTATACTAGGCTAATTATTATTTTCACAAAGCTGCCACTCTATTTGACAAACTATTCTAGACTTAAGTATAACTGCCACCGATACTGCGAATAACTAGCTGGAGACATTTAATGTTACCGGACATTTTATGTTGGTTCGCTTACGGTTGCAGCTTCTGGCTGATCATATTATAATCACTTTACCAGAAACGAGTAATATCGACTTCATATTAGCTAAAGATGAAAGGGTAGCCTCCGTTATTGTTATTGTGACCAGTCATGATGCTCACTGTTGGTTGTAACGGAGTAGCTGTCGTTCATGCTTATGTGCACGACGTCTCCCCCCAACATGATTCGCGCCTGATTCCCGTTGAACAACATCAGTTTGTACTCGAAGGCAGTACCGGTCTCGACAGAGGTGTTGTCGAATATCGCTCCTGCAGCAAACGTGGAAAACATGATACTGTCATAATTGCGTGTGCGTACGTACGTACGTACGTACGTACGTACGTACGTACGTGTGCGTGCGTACGTGCGTGAGAGAGAGAGTGTGTGTGCGCGGGCGTGCGTGCGTGCGTGCGTGCGTGCGTGCGTGCGTCTGTGTGGTGCGCAATTCGTAACCAAAATAAATAAAGACGGACCAATACGAAACATCGTAAAATAAATTGAAAACCCCACGTTCGCTAGGTGGCGCCACCAATTAGCAATATTCCAGTATTTCATTCGCTCTCCTCAATCTTATAAGTTGGTAGCATGCAATATAACACATCCTTGTGTAACTTTGTTATGCACATGTTTGACAAATCATTGGAATAGTTTGGTTAGAAATGTTTTTCATAGTGTAGTAATATAACGAATTGGGAACATGTGAAGAGGGTCTTGTGAATTGCTTGCACTGGCTATTGGTGTGCAGTTTATTAATATCAGTATACCATTATTACAATTACTTTTTCTTATTATTAAATATTACTTTGTGCTTCATCTGTATTGTTACATTGGTCTATTTGACATAAATAATAGAAATAATACAATAATAATAATAATAATAATAATAATAATATCCACCCGAGTGTTATTGCGAAAAAGAGAGATACTGTAATAATGTTTTTGGAAGACGTAATCCGTTTTGTGATTCCATGTAAACCCAATTCAACAGACAATCTTCAACGGAAAGTATTTCATTGTAAGAAATATATCATCATATAGTATTAGTATTATTATCATTATTATTGCTATAATAATAATAATAATAATAATAATAAAAAATTTATGATTATATAATAGAACACATCTGCAAACATCCAACACCAACCGGAAGGAAATTGCTTAGAGACAAAGTTGTTTCAGGTAAACAACATCCCCTGTGTCGAATTACTCGACTATCGGAACTCGCAGTGCGGTTGAATTAACATGTGCAGTTTTCTTTGAATATACATATACATCGCGTAGTTGTTGTTGTTGTAGTAGTAGTAGTAGTAGTAGTAGTTGTTGGTGTTGTTGTAGTAGTAGTATTATAATTAGTATTGCTAGAAACATATCCGAGTGATTGCGTTTAGGGATTTGTGTTTTTGTTAGATATAGGAAGTGTTCGTCGCTATGGAAAAGGTATCCCGCAAGCCAAAGAAAAAAACATTGCTCACGAAACGATATTTAGTTGACAGCAGAGGCAGGCAACGCTTTCGTGCTTTATTAATTACGAATATTGAAAATGCAGTCATGAGATTACGCCCTATGTTACATGCTGATTGATCACGTATCGTGGGACCTTCAAATGTGTAGAAGATGGATCGTACGCTTTCATATTTAGGTCTTTTGACAATCGAACGAAACGACTGTTTTGGTGCAATCGAATAACATTGTTAGTAAATAGGTTGAAGTCACTGTAACGGAGCGTTTCAATGCCGGACAAACGCCGGACACCCTGGAGTGGAGACGCCATCGTGCAACGTGGTTATGTCTACATATATTATGATTAATCACTTTGTAGTTTCCCACAATCTATTGCAACACGACGCGCAACGTCACTATCGTATTTGTCGTTAAAATGCATATGACCGCGACTTCGTTTGCACAACGATTTGTTTAGCATGTTGCAGCCAGTTGGTATTATTTAAAAATTTGCATTCGCAACGACAATTTCTAAGCAGCACTTTGCACCTAACCCGAGACGCTGATGACTTACCGATTGTCAGAGGATGCGCAAAACCGTTCGCGTGTCCAGCGTCCAGCCGAACTAGAATGGTGAGAAAGAACAGGAGGCATGGCCGAGTGGTCGCCATTCCTACACGAATGTCTAGGCGACACCTTACGAGCGTCATCCTTCGCGGGCGGACATCCTATACCGCCGTCGCTAGTTGCGCGTGCGGCTGTCGGACCGCGGTCGCGTTCACTGTTGTCGCCTAACGTCGGCCCGAAGTTGTCGGCAGACCTTCTAACTGCGCATGACCGATAGCGAAATTGACAGCCGCGGAGCCGAACCGGGGCATTTGTTATGTTAACACAACATCACAGACGCAACGCCCCACGCCCAATACACACGCACGAACACATGTGTTCGCCGACGCGGAATATGCTAAATAATCTCCTAATAACCCAAGGTGGGAACGGTGCGTAAATTACCACAAACTGTTGAGTTTTAGCAGGTCTCGCCGGGAAGGAACACTGACCAGAGAGCAGGGGTCGTGTCGCACACAATCGCTCAGAATAACTTATCCCGGAGTGGCTTCTGTCGTGAGCGCGTCTGCCACCAAACCGTCGCCGGCATAATGTCATTATGCAAATTGCTTTGCTCGCCTTGTCAGACAGCCTGGTCCCAAGCGGGGGTATTAATCGTTTGTAATTCGGCGCACGAACGCTTACGCAAAAACACATACAGCTGTACATTGACGTTTGATTGGTGGAAGATCGGACTCGGAGACGGGCAGAAAGTGGAGGGTGTTCGGCGTGTGTCGTGTAGGTGGAAATCCGCGTTCAACCGAAAGGATGCGGGAATTGAAACGGTATAAGGGATGGCATCAAAACGCTTAAGATACTTGAACCTTTGAACTACATCGACATGTGTGCAAGTTAGTGTTCGCAATTCGTATTTGAGACCACCCCCTAAACGTAACAGGCTCGATGGGATTGGTCAGGTGCCTTGTATTCTGCGTACTGCCCAACGTAATCGCCATAGTCGTATTTGCTACTCTCTTTTGTTAAATTGTTATTGATTTTGCAATCACTGTTCTCTTTGCTGTTATCGCTTTCGTCTTGTTGTTGTTCCGTATCTGGTGTTGTTGTCTCTGCCACTGCTGTTGTTGCTTTTGCCACTGCTGTTGTTGTTTCTGCCACCTCTGTTGTTGCTTTTGCCACTGATGTTGTTATTTCTGCCACTGCTGTTGTTGTTTCTGCCACCGATGTTGTTGTTTCTGACACTGCTGTTGTTGATTTTGTCAATGCTGGTGTTGTTTCTGTCACTGCTGTTGTTGCGTTTGTCACTGGTGTCGTTGTTTTTGCCACTGATGTCGTTGTTTCTGCCCCTGCTGTTGTTGTTTCTGCCACTGATGTTGTTGATTTTGCCATTGATGTCGTTGTTTCTGCCACTGCTGTTGTTGTTTCTGCAAATGATGTTGTTGTTTCTGCCACTGCTGTTGCTGCTTTTGCCATTGATATCGTTGTCTCTGCCACTGCTGTTGTTGTTTCTGCAATTGACGTTGTTGTTTCTGTCACTGCTGTTGTTGCTTTTGCCACTGATGTCGTTGTTTCTGCCACTGCTGTTGTTGTTTCTGCCACTGGTGTTGTTGCTTTTGACATTGATGTCGTTGTTTCTGCCACTGCTGTTGTTGTTTCTGCAAATGATGTTGTTGTTTCTGCCACTGCTGTTGCTGCTTTTGCCATTGATGTCGTTGTTTCTGCCACTGCTGTTGTTGTTTCTGCCACTGCTGTTGTTGTTTCTGCCACTGATGTTGTTGTTTCTACCACTGCTGTCGTTGCGGAAGCTTCCAGCACTGTTGCCGCATATGTTGATTTCTCCCTTAGCTACACAACAAGCGAATAATGACACTAACATCATCGATTGGAGACAGAAATATCAATGGATTCGTACCTAATGTCGCGTCTGTGTATTTGTGATCCTATAGATACATATGTTATGACCCAGTATCATACGCGCGCGCGCGCGACAGAGAATGGAAGATCTAGAAATAAGTGAGATTAAAGAGAGTTGCCTTCGTCGTTTTATTATGATCGAGTACAGCCTTCGAGTATTGCCGCATACACAGACGTAGGGAGCCGGCGTAGATGGAACCTCGTGGCCCTTTGGCGAAGAACGTAGCAAGGCAAATTCGTAAAATCCGTGGAGTATGACTCGTTGATGGTGTATCTAGACTACTAATCTGTAGTCGCCGATAACGTGTTTCAGTTTACGATGTCTCAGTTCACGATCCCGAACAACTTAGCAGCAAAACTTGCATTACATAATCACTCTCTTCACATTGTGTGTCATGTCCAGGACGTCGCTGCCCAAATCTCTGTTAAATCGATG
>OY759274.1:21047756-21065256 GCA_963662155.1 Lamellibrachia columna
GAATGTGTGTTCTTCAGATTGAGCAAATTAGACCAACGATTAAGAAAGCAATACTAATTGGTTATAAAATGCCGGGAATAAAGAGCTGTGTGAACGAAGAACAGCTGAGGCTGCGCAGAAACATACCAACTAATAGACTTTACCCTTTATAAAGGGCACTGTGAGGACGATGAAGTCGTCTTGCCGACATCAACGACAAGTCGAGCATTGTACTGCATATATGGAGATGGATTGCGTAATTATACCTTATACAATCAGATCGATGCTGTTATGAAATACATATAATATTATAGTAAAGGAACAGTGTATATTATATATCAGAAATGAGTCATCCTTACAGAGGAAGACAGATAAATAGAGCAAACAATATACTGATTATGTGAATGCTAGCAGCGTGAATATGTATAAAAACAAAATTGACAGATATCTCTAAGGACGCATTACTCGTAGACGAAAAATATCGTTCGACGATAAGCGAACGGCCTCGTTGCCTTGTCCACTTAACACATTTGTGTTCGCTTTGGATGGCAATATTGTACAGCAATGGTAAGCAGTAGTTAGCTACTCCATGCAGGACGAAACTATCTTAATTATTTTATTTGTATACATAGAGCGAAAGACAACATGAACGTACGTGTTTTATAGTGAATTGAGCAAATTTTATTTCTAACATATGTACAAAGGTGGTGCAAACTTTTCGTTCGTAGCTCGTAAATGTATCCGTATGGTAAAGCGAGAAATGTATCCGTATGGTAAAGCGAGAAATGTATCCGTATGGTAAAGCGAGAAATGTATCCGTATGGTAAAGCGAGAAATTAAGGCTTTAACACGAAACGGCGTATTGACAAAATATGTGCCACAAATTGTTGTGAATAGTTAATTAAGCTAATTAAGTTCCACTTAATTACATATAAATACATCAAATATGCTGTGTCATACTGTCAGCGAAGTTCACACAAACTTTGAAACATCAAAATTAAACCTTTGACAGCATTTATATCAGATCCTTTTGAAGGCGCACGTCTATATTTGCAAAACCAAATAAATAAACGTCAACTGCTATAACACTATAAAACAATAACAAATATAATTATGTGTATCAACACACCAAGTTTGTTGACATATCATTGATTTCTATTATGCACATACGTCTCGCAAAAGTAATAATAAATTGTCATAATCATAATCTAAGTCATAGTCATATATGATTGATTGTGCCGCAAAAGTGTAAAATTTAGGAAAATCTCAAATATTATAATATGAATTTCGAAATAAAGTCCCAGCACGAATTACCTGAAAATCTCAATGTGTATGGTTTATTGAAAATATTGTTCAAAATGGAATATGTGTAGACATTGTGGTAACTTCAGTTGACGTACTCTGCGACCAGTATGACTTTATGATTTCTGATATGCTGGTTTAAGAACGACAGTGACTCAGTCACGATTACATCGACGTGTTCGGCTTTCTCTAATATATTTACGTCATTCTTCTAAAACATTGCGTAGGTATGTTAAGTATGTTAAGTATGTTAAGTATGTTAGGTATGTTAGGTATGTTCGCATAACATCCGCAAACCCATTTAAAAAGTGTCTACTCACGCGCGCCGTTTCACAACACCTTTATCGCGCACAGTGTAACAGCTTGTAACAAACATATGTGTAATAATTGTAAATATTATGTAACTGAATGCATCATTGCCGTATAGTAACTACCAATGAGGCGGAATACAGTTATTGATGATTTACCACCTAATTGAATCGATCAGCTTAATGTAAAAGAAGTAATAAAACAAACTGTCAAAATAATTATTACAAACACCTTTGTAATAAGGAGGTATTACCTAACGCGCGACATCACTAACACGAGCGTTACATTAGGCAACTGTAAAAGTTCACACGATTAAGTAGCTCACATTATTAATAGTTCTTCTGAAGCGGCGTAGAATAGTTGATTAGCTGAAACATAATTGTTTGAATAGATCTGGTTTAAGCAAATGAGTGAACGTGTGTCCGATATGTTAGTATTCGATATTCTATCGAATGATGTACGAGATATTGTGTGTATGTGGGTGTGGTTATAAAACAGATAGGCATGTATGCTAATATGTGGATTTACGGTATACTTGGTTAATACATGTATTTGATAAACAGGTTCATATTTCATACGTACTTGGCATTTATAAAGCAAGGTTCTGCTTAACAGGTAGATAGGGCGTAAACAATACACCAATATCTTCAGTCAATTAGCGAAACATGCCAGTAGCCCGCAATATTGCTACGTTCGACTTCGTAATATCATACGAGCATTAAGACAAAACATTACACGCACCACATTCAACACAAGAAGACAAGTCAGCTAACCATCAAAACGACTAACTCAGAAAAAATAGTATATAAGAAGACGACAATGGTATAGAAGAAGACGACAATTCGAATTAATATATATATATATATATATATATATATATATATATATATATATATATATATATATATATATATATATATATATAGGCTATAGCCTCGGTGGTGCGTTATGAAACAATATTACAATATTTACGCGAATCACAGTATATAGTATACATGCAAAGGTCAAGTTATTGTAACGAGTGCAACATTGCACACAGTCTGCGATATCGGTGTTAGTGCCATGTGGAAATGCACACACATTGCACACAAGGACACAACCCGTTCTTACTTCGCAGGTCACGTCGATTCTCCGTAGCGTCTACGACGTTCCGTTTAGCTAAGAACAGCCGATTCACGCGTACATTCGTATGGCACCAGGCTATGAGTACAAAAGTGCTTTCGAATGGGACACTAAAAGCAGAGGTCGCTTCTACCTGAGTGAATATACCAGGGTATAATACACATTTTGCGCAGAGTTAATGCATCAGCTCTTTTAGACTGTCTTACATGTTCGGCTATATCACATTATAAGGCGTGCGTATAAGCCAATCAGAAAGGAACGTGTCCCGTATTTCGATCAATCTTCGCGCGTTTGTCTTGAAGCTAAGCACATGCTGCGTTCAGTGGAATTCATACTTGCGCTATAGAACCCCCACCGTAAATTGCAGTACAGCGATGTACTGTTGATTAGTTTTGCTTCTTCTCGATGTGCCGCTGTCACATTGTTCAGACACTACACCAACGTCGGTCGTTTGACAAACGAACAGCGAAGTTAGGACACACATTTCGTAAATCCATCTGCAACAACTTGGTTATGTGGCCATTTGAGACGTGAGGAAGCACTCACAGTAATTTGCTAATGCTCTTCTTGTTTCCGGATCGCATTTATCTTTTCGTTGGTCTTCTATCAGCCTTTTCCGTCTTCTATTCAGGATTTCAAACCTGATGCAGGCGACGCTTTGTCTCGGTGAGTGTCACACCAGACTGACAGCACTTGACCTAGCAATGGGCACGGTCGAGGTCGACACGTGCACGGGCATGCTGTGGGAGGCGACGCCACCGTTTTCCCCGTCCTGGGAGTTGTTGCGGTTGGCAAGGTGCGCCTTCGAGCGCGCCGTTGTCGAGAAGTTCTTCTGCAAGGCAGATAGTACACAGGGTCAGGACCAACACTTTCTATTTTTAATTCAGGAGAGCTTCCTTACTCACACGTACTAGAATCAACCAGGGGAGAAAATGTATTAGATATTGTTTTATCATCACAAAAAGAATTAGTGTACAATGTAAAAATACATGAACCATTGGGTAACAGTGACCACAATCAAATACATTTTGACATCAATGTAAAATCAGAAAGTAAAAATAAAAAAAGTATAGGAGAAACTTCCACAAAGGTAACTATAAAGATATGAGAAAATACTTAGCAAAGCTAGATTGGAATAACATGCTGATGAATAAGACCGCAATTGAATGTTGGAATATTCTAAAATATGAAATTGAGAGTATCATCGATAAATTTGTTCCCTTGAAAAAACAAGGAAAACGGTCTAGAAATAGACATTTGTCAAAAGAAGCTATTAGAAAAATAGTGTTTAAGCAAACTATGTGGAGGGTTTATAGGCGTACCAGAAAGGATGAAGACTATGCAAATTACAAAGAGGCACTTAACCTAGCTACAACTGAAATTAGAAAATCTAAAAGCACCTTTGAAAAAAATTGGCAAGTAATATAAAAAACGACAGCAAGAGTTTATATGCTTATGTAAGGAGTAAACAGAAAGTTCGAGATAAGGTAGGACCACTGGAAAACAACATGGGAAACATTATTTCAGACGGGTTTCAACTGGCAGAGGTCCTGAATGAGTATTTCAGCTCAGTTTTTACCATAGAAGAAATCAGCACACTTCCAGTTCTATTTACTAAATTTGAGGGCAATACATCACAACATTTAGGGCAGTTATTTGTAACTCCTGAAATGATAGCAAAGAAAATTAACAAGATGAAAGATAATAAATCACCTGGAGTTGATGGGATACCACCAAAACTGCTTAAGGAAATTGTTGAGCAAATTAGTACACCACTTGCTAACTTATTTAACTTGTCACTAGAAGAAGGAATAATTCCTTCAGAATGGAAAGAAGCAAACATTACGCCGCTATTTAAGAAGGGATCGAGGAACAAGCCAGAAAATTACAGACCAGTGAGTTTAACATCAGTTGTATGTAAATTACTCGAAACATTGATTAGAGACCACATGGTGGAATTCCTTGTAAAACATAAATTAATAAATACATCTCAACATGGGTTTCTAAAAGCAAGGTCATGTCTAACTAATCTCTTATGTTTTTTGAAGAAAGTGGGTAGATGACGGGTCACCAGTGGATGTTGTCTGAGACTATTTGTTACATAATGTTGTAGAGTGTTGTAGATTATACTTAGATTTTCAGAAAGCTTTCGATAAAGTGCCACATCTAAGATTGTTACTTAAACTAAAAGCCCACGGCATAGGTAATGATGTAATCAACTGGATAGAAAAGTGGCTTACACACAGAAAACAGAGAGTATTAGTAGATGGTGAAATTTCAAACTGGAAATCTGTTCTGAGTGGGGTACCACAGGGATCAGTATTAGACTCTATCAAAGTCCTCAAATTTGCAGATGACACAAACGTATTCAGAAAGGTTACTAATGTTACAGATAAACAACGTTTACAGGATCTAGATAAATTAGTTAAATGGTCAGAAAAATGGCAAATGTTATTAAATTTCGGGAAGTGTAAATGGATACACGTAGGACATGGAAACATGGACGAAGAATATAAAATGGGGGATGCTGTACTAGGTAGAACCACACAAGAAAAGGACTTAGGAGTAACATTTAGTGCTGATATGAAAGTTTCAGAGCAATGTGGGATTGCTGCTTCGAAAGGAAATCAAATTCTAGGCCTAATTAGACGAACTATCACGTATAAGGAGAAACAGCTAATTGTACCCCTGTACAAAGCAATAGTTAGACCACATTTGGAATATTGTATTCAAGCATGGAGGCCATATCGTAAAAAGGACATATACAAGCTAGAAAGAATAAAACGAAGAGCAACTAAAATTATTCCAGAATTGAGAGACCTTAGTTAAGAAAGTCGCATATGACAATGTGGTTTGACAACACTAGAAACCAGGAGACTAAGAGGAGTCCAAATAGAAGTGTTTAAAATAGTGAATGGTTATGAGGATGTTCACAGGAATATGTTCTTCAAACTTAAAGAAGGCAGTAGAACCAGAGGATACAAAGCAGCATTAGTTAAGGAGCAGTGTAGGTTGGACATGAGAAAGTACTCTTTCTCACATAGGGTGATAAATGAATGGAACAAACTGCCAAATGATTGTGTTAATGCTAGTAGTGTGAATATGTTTAAAAATAGAATTGACAAATATTTGGTAAGGGCGGGCTACATATAGATGAAAAAATTGTTGGATTCTCGATAAGCCAATCAATGGCTTCCTTGTCCACTTGCCATCTGGAGCTTGTTGTTTGGGATGGCAATCTTGTTAAATCTTGTTAAAAAGTATACTAAACGACCGCCTACAGAACGACCGTCAACTGAACTACCGTCTAGAGAACAACCGTCTACAGAACGACCTTCTACTGAACGACCGTCTACAGAACGACCATCTACTGAACGACCGTCTACTGAATGACCTTCTACTGAACGACCGTCTACAGAACGACCGTCTACAGAACGACCGTCTACTGAACGACCGTCTACAGAACGACCGTCTACAGAACGACCGTCTACTGAACGACCGTCTACAGAACAACCGTCTACAGAACAACCGTCTACAGAACGACCTTCTACTGAACGACCGTCTACAGAACGACCGTCTACAGAACGACCGTCTACTGAACGACCGTCTACTGAACGACCTTCTACTGAACGACCGTCTACAGAACAACCGTCTACAGAACGACCTTCTACAGAACGACAGTCTACAGAACGACCGTCTACAGAACGACCGTCTACTGAACGACCGTGTACAGAACGACCGTCTACAGAACGACCTTCTACTGAACGACCGTCTACAGAACGACCGTCTACAGAACGACCGTCTACAGAACGACTGTCTACAGAACGACCGTCTACTGAACGACCGTCTACAGAACGACCGTCTACAGAACGACCGTCTACAGAACGACCGTCTACTGAACGACCGTCTACAGAACGACCATCTACAGAACGACCGTCTACAGAACGACCGTCTACAGAACGACCGTCTACTGATCGACCGTCTACAGAACGACCGTCTACAGAACGACCGTCTACTGAACGACCGTCTACAGAACGACCGTCTACTGAACGACCATTTACAGAACGACCGTCTACTGAACGACCATCTACTGAACGACCGTCTACTGAACGACCGTCTACAGTACGACCGTCTTCAGAACGACCGTCTACAGAACGACCGTGTACAGAACGACCGTCTACTGAACAACCGTCTACAGAACGACCGTCTACAGAACGGCCGTCTACAGAACGACCGTGTACAGAACGACCGTCTACAGAACGACCGTCTACTGAACGACCGTCTACAGAACGACCGTCTTCAGAACGACCGTCTACAGAACGACCGTGTACAGAACGACCGTCTACTGAACAACCGTCTACAGAACGACCGTCTACAGAACGGCCGTCTACAGAACGACCGTGTACAGAACGACCGTCTACAGAACGACCGTCTACTGAACGACCGTCTACAGAACGACCGTCTACTGAACGACCGTCTACAGAACGACCGTGTACAGAACGACCGTCTACAGAACGACCGTCTACAGAACGACCGTCTACTGAACGACCGTCTACAGAACGACCGTCTACAGAACGACCGTCTACAGAACGACCGTCTACAGAACGACCGTGTACAGAACGACCGTCTACTGAACGACCGTCTACAGAACGACCGTCTACAGAACGACCGTGTACAGAACGACCGTCTACTGAACGACCGTCTTCAGAACGACCGTCTACAGAACGACTGTCTTCAGAACGACCGTCTACAGAACGACCGTTTACAGAACGACCGTCTTCAGAACGACCGTCTACAGAACGACCGTCTACAGAACGACCGTCTTCAGAACGACCGTCTACAGCACGACCGTCTACAGAACGACCGTCTACAGAACGACCGTCTTCAGAACGACCGTCTACAGAACGACCGTCTACAGAACGACCGTCTACAGAACGACCGTCTTCAGAACGACCGTCTACAGAACGACCGTCTACAGAACGACCGTCTTCAGAACGACCTGCCGACAAGTGCACACTTTAAGAAGACAACAATATTTAACAAGATTGCCATCCAAGGCAAAACACACAATTGGAAGTGGACAAGGAAGCCATTGGCTTACCGAGACTCCAACTCATTTTCATCTATGTGTAACCCGCTGTTATTCAACATGTTCATGCTGCTAGCATTTACACAGTGATATATATTATCTACATATTATGCAAATAATATATTCCATTCATTTATGTTCTTTTTTTAGAATGGGTACTTTCTGATATCCAATCTACACTGATCCTTCACTAATGTTACTTCATGTCTTTTAGTTCTACTATCTTTCTTGAGTTGACATTGTTTACATTCTTATTTGGTGGATGAACAACACTACAAACAAGGACATTTAGAGGAGGTAAAATATAATATAGTACATAGTGGCTTATAACAATATGATTTTTAACAGACTGCCTATGAGACGTTGTGCTAGCCGCATGCTTGCTACATATAATGTCAACTCTTGTTAAAGCGTCACCAGAAAGGATGTTTATAATGCGTTGACTAAGACTGACGTGTCGCTGAATCGTATTATTCAGAACAGTGCAATTAGTGACATATATTGTACGTCAAACTGCTGATTCAGTGGATTGCAATTTATTTTTACTTTCCAAATATACTGTTTTTATTTATATTTATTATAAATGGACATACTGCTTATCATCTGACAAAAACCTCATTATTATTATTATTATTATTTACAAATATTAAATGGCTTTGCAAATATTGATAAAAGTATTTTCTCAGCTAAGGAAGATATCAGAACAAGATGACTTGAAATAACTTTGTTGAAGGAACAGTGAAACTAGATATAAGAACATACTCGTTCTCACACAAGACGTACATTAGTGTTTTTATACTTTGGATGGCAATCATGTTATATTACGTTAAATGTCTTCGTGCTTTGAATGCATAATGATGTGTATTTAGAATTGTAGTGCGCATTCTTTCATATCGTAGTTTATTTCTGTATTTTACGGAAAAGGTATTTAATAATTTTTTTCTAAATGGCTCGATGAACACAATCACGTTAATTAGTACATTTTGCTTAATGTGTCAACTATGTTAACATCTTTCAAACAGGTTTTCAGCTTTGACAGTTTCGCTGCATAACACCGCAAGTAAAACTGGACAGTGGCTCATTCACCAGGCAGTACATCTGTCCAGACTAAAACGACCACTATGACTACATATCCTCCATCTTTGTTCATGGTGCAACATTTCAAACATAAATAGTAGAAACGTTGTCCATTAGAAAAGGTAAATCGCTTCTACCTTCTGTCTTTTGGTCTCGACTCTGGACTTGTAGACAAACTCAAGCACGGATGTTATCATGGAGAGAGCGAGGCCTCCGATGAGGATATAGAACACGCCGGCCACGTTACTCAGTGTGAGCGCGCTCTGCTTCGACCCCTGTAGAGCAAATAGTTACCACTCTCAGTTGAGGGGTAAGACCACTGTTGACCTTCCTGTTTATTGTTTCACACGAATGTAGGACGTATTAAATTGCGATATGTGAATTTAAATAATTCATATGATGTGACAAAGTGCAATTGAGCAGGCATATTCACAGGTTTGTTTGTAGAAGTTATTGGCTGTGAAATGGTGCATTTTGTGAGAGTTTAACAGGCGGAGGGAATTTTTCTGCTATGGGCCACGTGGGCGCATGAATGCATGGATATTTTGTCAAAATGTATGGGCATCGCACGTCGGGGCATTTTAAAAGAGCTCGAGGTATGTGATTTTGGCAACACTTGGTCAGCATGTCAATGAGATGATGAAAATGTTTCAGAATTTTTGAAGGTCACGTTTTCTTATAGTCAGACAAAACGTTAACATGGCCACCAATGCAATTCTCCACTGTGGTCTGGCCCCTTGACATGACGCTTGTTTTGTGATATAATGGCCTTATTTATTTCAATAATATGTCTTTTCGGAACGAGTCGGTTGCTTTTTCATAAGCATCGTGCATAGCAGAAGACGCATTTTATATTTCGCGTGGTTAGCACTTAATATAAAACACAGTTTATAATCATTGTGTTGCGCCCATTTGGAGAAGCATCGTACGCAGTTTGAATCGATAGGATTTTTCTTGGACTATTGTTTAAAAAAAAAAATATCATAATGTATACACGCTTTATATCATAATGTATACACGCCTAATATCATAATCTGTATAATCTTGTGACGATCCCAGTGTACGCATTTGATAAACTCCCCATTGAACACTATTGTTTTCCCAGTTCCCCTCCAGATGACTAGATAGTTCCCTTACCTTCCCGTCGTTCTCCCCGCCACACTCTCCCTTGTCGTACCACCATTTCTTGTGTAGTTTTTGCAGGAAGCCCGACTCCCGCAGTTGAAGTACCGCGACGCTGATTGGTTCTCTAGACAAACCAATAATCTTAGTATGCATGGTTATCTACAAATATGCAACAGTGAACTGTCTGCATGTATATGTTTATAGCATAGTATCAATGTACCTTCATAATATTCCTTCATGAAACAAAAACCTGCTGAAATTATGAATAAGGCATTTAACAATTCATTGCCAAGCAACATACAAAAAGTTTTCATTTTGTATGACCCTATCTATATGACACGACAAAGAAAAAAAATACGCACGCACTAATATAAAGACAATGCCTATATCAATTAACGGTGTAAAGCTATATAATTCCCTTGACAGCTCGTTATTTTATTGCAAGAGTGTTCATCTTTTCAAAAATAACTATTCCGTTCAAGTATTGCACAGCTATGTAACTAATGAGTAACCCGATTGTGGTGATAAAAATTAATTATATTGCAGTAGAATGTTTCATGTACTATTCTCTAATTTTTTTACAAATATACGCAGAAATGAACTGTACAATACACGCTTACACTTGTATAATTGTACTATTTAGTATCACTTATGACAGGTAGTGACAGGGCAAGAAATATAAGCATTCTTGCCCTTTTTCAACTGTGTGTGTGTGAGAGAGGGTGCGTGCGTGCGTGCGTGTGTTGATGTGTATTTAATTTTCTGTCCAGTATATTTCTAAATATGCAGTTGTGCACCAATACTTCGAAGAGTAACCGAATCATGCTCGCTAGAAATTCATGGTAATTACTTCTTAGCAGATAACAATTGTTAAACCACCGTCGTTTTATGCGCATACATTTGGGCTATTTAGTTATTACTACAATCAGTCGGATAACAAAGAACTTCACATTTGACGCAGTCGCTACATAAGTAATTGGCTAGGGTTACATTATAAGGTTTTCATCATTACTAAAACTACTTAAACAGTTACATTGGCTTCCTGTTTCTTATCGAATTAATTTTAAGGGGGAACTGAAGCAATTTTGTGTTATGCCGTATATTTAAATACATATTATCTAATTATGCATTAATGGTGACAGATACCTGCTAATTTATGAGATAAACTGAAAAACTGATTTTGTTCGAGACAAAAATCGACAAAATGCACCACTGCGTATCGCCATCTTGTTGTCGAAACGAGTGGTTTGAGTCGCGTATATTTAATCAATGTAAATTTTCGATTTTTTGCGATTTATTTCATAAATAGGCATTCTGGAGCGAAAAAAAATATATGGGTCTCTGTTATATATACAAGTGTTTACACACGTGAACAAAATAGCGTTTTTGTTCGTTCCAAATAAAAAAAGTTAAAGAAATTACAACAAAACACGCAAAAAATCGTGGAAAACGCCACACTTCTCGAACACACGAGACGCTAACCAACGAGAATATGCGATAACGTAATACCGGAACTATTTTTTATTTGTTGACAAGATAGATGCATCGCTTGTCACAGTTTTACCAGATCTGCTACTAGCGATTAGTGGTTTACTGAACTTCCGTAATATTTGTCTATCTTTGGAGAAATGGAAACCACAGACGAAGAGTCTACTTCGACAGGCCACACGGAAACAACGGTTGACAGTCGTAAAGTGTCACCGAGTGTGCGAGTCACGCTCCAGATTCCAGGTCGGCTTCGCCTTTGTTGACGTTGGATTCAGGAAAAATTACAACAGCGCTTTGACTGTCAACGATTCCTGACTAGGTAATGTGATGTGGTGAACCTGTGGAAATTGCGTCCCGATATCTGCGCACGTTTACGTTGAGTCATCATGCTGCGCCGAGGAAGCTACCATGTCTAGGGCTAGGCTATGGCTATGGCTATGCAGCACCGTGTGCCCGACCGCGTTGGTGCTTGCATCACCGTACGAAGGCGAAGACGATGATTTTGTAGTGATATGCACAAACAGAGCAGTGCTAGATGTTGGTCTGCTGTCATTGCATGATTTGCGTGCCGACTCATTGATTCGTGGGCAGGTCAGTAATTCAATTGTAACTTTATTGTTATCGAATCATTGCCATTTTAATAATCATATGTTTTCTGCATATTTCTTTTACCTAGCCCGAGGGCGAGGTCCGAACTACAATGGCAATGCAAGCAGGCTTTTCTCTTTATTTTGTATCTAATCTAATGTAGTGTACCGTGACTGTATTTTAATATTGTGTTTGATTTTGTGTTGAATAACATTGATGACAATAATAACATGAGGGTTTATTTAATTCATTATGTGAATATATATATATTCTTAAATGTTACCGTAATCGTGATTGTAATAATGATTGTAATCATGACTACATTAGCAATTGTGATTGCAATAATTACTGTAATCATAATTACATTAATATTCGTACTTGTAATCACCCCTCTCTGTAGCACACCAAAACACCTTGTTGTTTGGTGCAATGTAATAATTTAAATAACAGTAATTAACTACTGACAGTATGTAATGTTCACAGTTTTGCAACTATTATGGTAATTATGGAATTAGTGCTATCAACTAACCCTGACAAATTATATTTCAGGCTCAGGAAAGGCAAGACAAGTAATCCCATCCTGCGATGTGGGAAGGATCTGTGATGTCTATTCTGAACCGAATTGAATTGATGGAAAGTTTAGCTATGGAGATTGACCTGACACAGGTGAGTGTACTAATAGTCTGTTATAGACAAATTGTGAGGCACCCACAGTATGCAGTAGGTCGAAAAACAACCTGGAAAACTAAAACAATTCCCACTAAAATATTAATAACTGAATGATGTGAATGCCTTCTTATCTATATCCCACTTCTGTCAACAAAAATATTACCTGCAGCATCTTGCATGTCACTACACACAATTTCAGTTATATTGAGACCAACATAAAATATATCAAACGTTTATTCACATGGTAAAACAATTACCAAAGAAATAAGGCTAACTAGAACGACTGAAATCAAGACTAAACATTGACCTAAAACAGTGACTTCTACCACCGGGAAATACAACCTGGAACATGGATATCACAGTTACACACATCATTATTATGCCACAACATATCAAATATACTGGTAGTTTAGCTTAGGAAATAATTAATCTTTATAAAGCCAAGGCATTTTAACTGTTTCACCATCATCATCTGTACCAATGGCAATAGACTACTTGTTTTGATTGGACAGTAAATGTACACCAATCATGTGTAACAATATTACTTGTTCTGACTGACAGTAAATGTACACCAATCATGCATACCAATACACTACTTGTTCCTACCAACAGTAAATGTACACCAATGATCTCATTCTGGAATCTGCACCATTTCACTACTTCTTCTGACAGTAAATGTACACCAATCATGTGTATCCAATATACTACTTGTTCTGACTGAATCTACTACTTGTTCCTACCGACAGCAAATGTAAACCAAGCGTCTCATTCTCTACCAAATACACTACTTGTACTGACAGTAAATGTACACCAATCATATGTATCAATACACTACTTGTTCTGACTGATAGTACTTGCACACCAACCATCTGTTCCAATACACTACTGGCAGTAAATATACACCAATACACTACTTATTCTGACTGATAGTACATGTACACCTAACATATTCAATTCACCTTTCACTCATCCAGGGGTAGAAATCAGCACACTTTCCTCTGACAGACACCCCAGTATCCGAAAGACCTTGGCTGATAGATCAGACATGAGTACAACCTGTGTCACAGTTTATGGCTGTTTGGTGTGTGGCAGGTGCAGAAAAGTTACATAAGTTTTTCTCACGAATGACAAACTTCTTCTCTTTCTCATAGGTGTCGGAGCTGCTTGAGTCACCCTCGGTTATGTCGCTGTTATCACATAGTGTGCATCATCTGCACCAATGTCTTTATTCTCACTGAATCTGATGGAAGCTTCACATAGGAGTAGTCATGATCAACGTTCATTGGTGCAATAATGTCATCCGTGACTACAGCAGCATTCGCGAAGTGTCGCACTTGAAATATCATTACCGGATCGATTTGCATTTCAGCATCAGTTGTATGTGTGCCACAGCAGTAGTAGCAGTGATGGCACTAAAGGTGACATCCGTAATGTAAAGATTGACGGCATCACCCGTAGCGCTGGATGCTTCAAAACTAGTACCTGTACTTGTACGAACCAATGGTGAATCCTTCATCTGAAAAGATTACACACACAGTGACTTGAAAATTTTACAAAATTCATCTTTTGCATAATAAAAATTAATCACAATGTGAGAAACTTTCTCTTGTATATATTATTTTTAGAATATAAGAGTGCCAGTATCATATAGAATATATAAAGTAATCAACCACAGGGAAAAGCATTTTCCCTATGGAGCCATGTTAATTCAACCAATGGGTCTTTCACTGATCTCTTAATGTTTTTAATGAATCTGTTTGGTCAGTTTGACGAATGCCACTGGTAACATAACCAAACGCATGTAACCAAACAGTAGGCTTCTGTTGCACTATAGTCTATACTGTCTTTTCGTCGTGTTTCTCCCATGCATCTAACCCCCCAGGCTTAGCCTTACGCTTCCCGCTTGCTCACTAGGCATTTAGAACACAGGAGTATGATACTTAATTATTATGACTGTCAATAAATAATATCAAATTATTTTCTTGAATAATTTTGCCTAGTACATACGCCATGGCCCATGTTACAAGGCTGCAATATATCCTGTAGCACTTACTGAGTTATTGCTATTGTTTTCAGTACGGCCACGTATTGACGGTACATCTGATCACGTCGAAAATAAATCGGCGGATTGGAAAACACTCGTAATTATATCAAACTATTAACACTTACTCGCACTTTATTGTATTCATACAATTCGATTTACTGTGGGTCATATATATGCTGACGTAGAAGCACAGCTGTGCTTATTGGGGTGGAACTATATTGTAATCGCAGTGATAAGTCACAATGGTAACGGTAATCCAATTTACTAACCTGGTTTCGGCTCGTCGCTTCCTACGCATCGCTCTGCCCTCTGATAGCTGACGTTTCCTTGTCGCAGAATAGTATGTAGATGCCTGGTCATATGCGGAAAAAAAGATCTAAGATGGAACGGTGTCTTTGACCAAGAATGACATCTTGATGCTCACCGTCTGTCCATGCTCATCACATAGTCTTTTGTCTTGTAATCTGCATCGGAAAAGTGGTCACTCGCAGAGCCTGCGGCTGGCGGACACGGCAATTTCCGCATTTGCAACCACCTTTTCCGCTGCAAATTCTTCCTCGAAAGTCGATCAAAAGTTATTTCCTTGCATTTGTAGTACTAGTTGATATATCCAGGAGCCATCCAGTGCACACCAGTTTTCTTTTTATTCGATTTTCCATGCGTTTCGGCCGTTTTTCCGAGAGGTTTTTACTGTGTGAACGCGGTGCCAGGAGCTCGTACTCAAACCACTCTGCCACTGAGCCCCCCGCAGAGCAATATGGCGCCACCCAGCGAAGATAATGGCAAAGTTTAAAAGGATATTACAAAATTACCGTGGCGTTGCGCCCATCATATAAGGG
Organism: Lamellibrachia columna; assembly: GCA_963662155.1. Classification (NCBI taxonomy): domain Eukaryota; kingdom Metazoa; phylum Annelida; class Polychaeta; order Sabellida; family Siboglinidae; genus Lamellibrachia; species Lamellibrachia columna. The sequence continues at coordinate 21,063,388 of OY759274.1, forward strand.
TGATATATACTGTAAATGGTATGTTATTATGTTTGGGCTATGGTTGTTCGAGTGCTTCACCCCCCCTTTAAGCTGCCCACTATTACATATCGTGCTCTATCTACACAACAACGACCCTACTAGGCCAGTGTCCTGCATCTTTCAAATATCCATAGGTAGTTCAGATCATCAATTTCACAATAACTTATTGTGCCTAAAACAAAACTTAACTTGGACAAAGGTGCTTTCTCTGTCGCTGCACCTAGGGTCTGGAATGAACTCCCCATCACTTTGAAAACATCTGAAAATATTGCTATTTTCCGAAAAAAACTCAAGACATATTTATTCCAAATTGCATTTCCACCATAAATATTCGGTTGTCCCTCGTTCTGATAATGACTTTTGCGCGTCCCTGTTCACAATTATGCTTAATGATTCTGTTGTGTTCCGCCTCTGAGCTCAGGTTCCTGAGGATATAGGCGCCATAGAAATTAATTATTATTATTATTAGGGTAACATATAAGAGGGCAGTTTTCTTACCCAAAATGTATCAGGCACAATAGCCAATTTAGAAACACCCCCTACACGCACGCACGCACGCACGCACGCACGTACAAACGCACGCACACACGCACGCAATCACGCGCGCAGACACAAAAGCACGCACACACACACACGAAAGACAACCTCAGCACCCTGACAAAACGCACCTGAGACTAGAACCGAGTGGCGTCGCTATGCCGTATCCCTTCGAGTCGAGGTTTCCGCCGACCTTCATCGTGTTGCACGGCTTCAGCTGGTTGTGGTAGTCGTTCATGGTCGATTCGAGCAGGAAGGCATACTTGCCCTTGGAGTCTCTCACTTTCAGCACGCCCAGGTCCGTCTTGTCGACGAAGACGGATGGCTGGGCAGATTGCATGAAAGCCCACATGCGCTGGTAGACGGGGATCTCCGATTTCTACAGCACACGACCAGTACTGCGATACGTCTTGCTGTCAAACATGCCCATATTTAGCTTTCTACATCAGTTTTGTTAAGGATTTTGATTGTGTTATTATCATACGGTATTATTATATTTAACATTTAGCAATAATAGTAGTCAAACTAGTAGTATTGGAGGTGTTCAATTAATAGCGTAATTAGTTTCAGCATAATAGAAACTGAGCATAATTTACACTGAGATCACTCAAACCGTACGATTCTATTAATATATATATATATATATATATATATATATATATATATATATATATATATATATATATTGAACATTTACATAGGCAGGATCAATTGGCTGCCATCTGGAGAAAAGGATTTTTATGTAGCTAATCGACTGGATTTGAAGAATGACCCAATGTGAACATCCAGGCCAAGTGTTGGCGTCATCAACGTTATCGGCGTCACACGACGTACCCGGAAGAAGTTCTGCGTCGATCCGGAGCTGAGTGTGCCGTACTGGATAATTGTCTGCTTGGCGAGGTCGTCGGCTGACTCGATCGGAGTCAGCATCCGCTCTACCGTGAGGAATGCGGCCAGGTTTGCCGTGTAGGACGATATGAGGATCAACGTACAGAACCACCACACCCCGCCGACAATACGCCCAGACATGGACCTAGAACCGCGTGTACAGTTGATGCATTGAAAACCTCGCAGAAATGGTGCTGTGGTATCAACAGATAGGGATAGTGGTACGGCACAATACAATGACATAATAACATAATGTCGGACATCCCACCACGGTAGTACATGTTGACCTAATTTGGCTACCACATCAATACTATACATTGTGCACCAATAACCTTATTATATCTGTATTCACTGTATATACTAGAGTTTAACATAACAAAATTCAGGTTTATAAACATAAGAAAGACAAAAAGCATATCCATT
>OY759274.1:21067756-21085256 GCA_963662155.1 Lamellibrachia columna
GCAACAGGAAGAAAGACGTTGGGAGTCGTGTTAGGAGACGATGGAGTCGTGTTAGGAAACGAGGGAGGCGTGTTGCGGCAGGCGAGGTGAGACAGTGCTGGGCTGGTGCAGTGAATATAATCATTCAAGTGAGTTGGATGGAGAGCATCTTTAATAATGAACATTTAGGAATGTGTGCATCTTTATTTAAACATGAGCACGTATGATCAAAGATTTAAGCACCACAAAGGTGTTTCTCTTCATAATGCAACATTCTGTCTGGTAATACATGTATTAACAAACGAGTTTATGCTGACAGGTTTTCGGGGAATGCAATATTTCAATAGAGGTTCAATAATATTATCCTTGTAAATTCCACTTAATGATGTTATTAAGTTGATTGTAACTTGGCGAGTTTTGAAGAAAACATATTAAGAAAACTTTACAAAACGTTGGCTCGTCTACTCTACAGAATGAAACCGAATCGCTATTTGTACGAATACTGTGCATTGCCTAATCGTGCAAGTTATGGAACACCGTGCATAGCGGTAGTCTGGAAACGTGCGAGTAGCAGCTACCCAAGACAATCAGACTCTACCTGCCCCTCGTCAGGATTATACTGGTGCGCGGAGGATTTCGCTGGAGAGGAAGAGAGGTGTCGTAGAGAGGTTGGGATAGGGAAGTGTAGGATAAGACATGGGCTATTCGGAGGGAAGAGCATGCGGATGACTTAAAATGCGTACAGCTAGCTCGCGCGTTAAAGTCTGCTAGCCGTCGCGGTCTGGGTGTGTCGACACTGCCCGTCCCGGGGAGGTGGACGAATACGAGGGATCGGGAAGCGAGTGGTCCCTGTGATGCAGCCTGGACAAGCGAATGACCACCCGCTTTCCGTAGGACCTTCTAAACACTACTCCGTTCATACACTACGGTAGTATTTTCAACGTAGGTTCAAAAAAGTCTGGAGTGTTTTCGACCCAGGTTAAGTTACAATTTTATTTTACACTGGAATGCATTTATCAACCATATACGTTGTCAGTTAGAAAGGAGAAAACATAACCAAACCTTGCTATGTGCTATTTAGAAGTTACTATTAATATATTACATTTTAATTTTCGATGTTCTTTGTGGGCAATTCCAGTCAAAACTTTTAAAAGAATTGTTGTTATAAATAAAACTGTAAATAATCACGCGTTTTACTTGCTATAATGTTTATGTTTTTGTCAATTAAAACACAATTAGTCGTTGTTTCATGTCTTGAACGTGACTAAAATTGTTTAACGTACGCTGAAAACACTACCGTAGTGTTTTGAAGGGGTTGTGTTTTGAATATCCTACACCGGTAGCACAACGTCGCTCCCTCCGGCCCGGACAGGGCAGGCCGGCCACCGTTGACCATTGCCCGGCAGCAGTCCGCCAGCCACACCAACCTTGGGGAAATATCACATCCTTGCTGCATTATAGCACCGAGGGCAAACCAGAGGCTATTGAGGATCGTAAAGTCGTTCGTGAACGTCGGGCCATTGACGCTGTCCTCGATCTGCCACTCGTACGGACTGAAGCGGCTGACGACGAACAGAACGACGCTGACGCCGACGTAGGCGAGGATCACGTACAGCCAAATCTCGTAGGAGAGCGGGTCCATGAACGAGAAAACGCCCGGCTTCTGTTTCTCCGGCTTCTTGATCATGATGCTGATGCCGAGGCTCATGAACGGCTTCGAGAAGTCGATGAGCCGCTCGCGCATCGACGTCGTCGTCAGCGGCGCCACAGCTAGGTCAGCCTCCTGAAAGGTCAATGTCAAGGTCGAAATGTTTCAAACGACAAGTGTAATCACACATTTACTTCTGGTTTGATGTCATACGAATGAAGTGCCGGCAATTTTGGGACGGCATCCACGTCTGACTTCAACACTGTTGTAGCTGGTAACATATGCACGTTTCAGTGACGGCAGAATCCCTTGAGAATAAAGAAAAAGTGTCTATGTTTTGGACGCCAATTTGATTGATCTTGTGTGTTTTGCATTGGTGCATAATCCTGGCTCTCAACATTGGCCATTATCCCTCGTGGCTCGAATGACCACTTACTGTGGGCCACGTCTCGTTAATTGGGGACGTAAAATAACCACTGAGGACGACATGCACCATGGCAGTAATCACCATCAAAGCCAGCAAGGTTTGGAGTGAAGTGAAACAAATAGTCGGACTTGTTGAATGGGGCCTCGTAAGACTACAACTTACATACATTCTAATCCATTAGCCGTTCCGAGTGTTGGAAACTGATTAAAAATCAATACAACTACAACTTCAAATGCAAAGCTATACGAACTGGTTTGTGACATCCAGTAACAGAAATCATCAACATAAGACGACGGAAATGGATCGGCCACACACATAGGAGAGAAGGGGAAGCAACAATACAATAGCATTAATATTGGCTCATGAATGTAAAAGGAAAACAAGAAGGCCATAATCAACAGGGAGGAGCAGAGAGGAACCAATCGGGATGGAGGCATTGGAAGACGGCAGAAAACACAGCTAGAGAGCGTACGAAAGTGGCCTTATGCACCAAAGAGTACGACGAGGCTATGCAAGAATATATGTAAGTACCTACAACCGATGACACATTCTTACCAGCACGTACCCCTCGACTCAGTTCTCCCACCATGACACATTCTTAGCAGCACGTACCCCTCGACTCAGTTCTCCCACCATGACACATTCTTAGCAGCACGTACCCCTCGACTCAGTTCTTCCACCATGACACATTCTTACCAGCACGTACCCCTCGACTCAGTTCTCCCACCATGACACATTCTTAGCAGCACGTACCCCTCGACTCAGTTCTTCCACCATGACACATTCTTACCAGCACGTACCCCTCGACTCAGTTCTCCCACCATGACACATTCTTAGCAGCACGTACCCCTCGACTCAGTTCTTCCACCATGACACATTCTTACCAGCACGTACCCCTCGACTCAGTTCTCCCACCATGACACATTCTTACCAGCACGTACCCCTCGACTCAGTTCTCCCACCATGACACATTCTTAGCAGCACGTACCCCTCGACTCAGTTCTCCCACCATGACACATTCTTAGCAACACGTACCCCTCGACTCAGTTCTTCCACCATGACACATTCTTACCACCACGTACCCCTCGACTCAGTTCTCCCACCATGACACATTCTTACCAGCACGTACCCCTCGACTCAGTTCTTCCACCATGACACATTCTTAGCAGCACGTACCCCTCGACTCAGTTCTTCCACCATGACACATTCTTACCACCACGTACCCCTCGACTCAGTTCTCCCACCATGACACATTCTTAGCAGCACGTACCCCTCGACTCAGTTCTTCCACCATGACACATTCTTAGCAACACGTACCCCTCGACTCAGTTCTTCCACCATGACACATTCTTACCAGCACGTACCCCTCGACTCAGTTCTCCCACCATGACACATTCTTAGCAGCACGTACCCCTCGACTCAGTTCTTCCACCATGACACATTCTTACCAGCACGTACCCCTCGACTCAGTTCTCCCACCATGACACATTCTTAGCAGCACGTACCCCTCGACTCAGTTCTTCCACCATAACACATTCTTACCAGCACGTACCCTTCGACTCAGTTCTCCCACCATGACACATTCTTAGCAGCACGTACCCCTCGACTCAGTTCTTCCACCATGACACATTCTTACCAGCACGTACCCCTCGACTCAGTTCTCCCACCATGACACATTCTTACCAGCACGTACCCCTCGACTCAGTTCTCCCACCATGACACATTCTTACCAGCACGTACCCCTCGACTCAGTTCTCCCACCATGACACATTCTTACCAGCACGTACCCCTCGACTCAGTTCTCCCACCATGACACATTCTTACCAGCACGTACCCCTCGACTCAGTTCTCCCACCATGCCGTTCCAGTTGCCGTCGTCGAGTCGCGAGCCGTACTTGTTGTCCTTCACGAGACGGATGATGTAGTCGAACCCGACAATCCCGGCCACCATCTCGGCGAGCTCGGCGCAGTAGCCCTCGAAGCGGTCGTTTCCGACCAGTGGAACTCCGTCCTCGGGTTCGCGCTTCAGCATCAGGTACGGGGCCGACTGAAACACGACCCGGGGGGAGTCAGTGCAATACGGCTGATACGTACGTTAAACAGTACGGCTTATACGTACGGTACACAATACTATTGACATGTACACCATACAGTATACTGATACTCAATACGACTGATACGTACGTAACGTAATATAACTCATACGTACGTCACACACAGTGACTGATGTTACACAATTTACCAAGCACCAAACAAGACAATGCAGGTATGGCGTAGACGAAAATACCTGCATCCAGAGGTACCTGCGAACCAATTAAGCCTGATTACTGTCTCTAACAGATTGTGGTTTGACCACACTACGGAACGGAAGATTAAGAGATGTTAAAATAATTATTATTGAAATTAGTAAAAGGAAAATGTAGGTTGGATTTGGAATCAATACATGAATGGAACAAAATATGTATTGCCTGTGTTAATGCGAGCAATGTTGATATAAAAACAATTATTTACATATATAAAGCCGGGCTACACGTAGATGGAATATGTTAAGTCTGACGCTACTTACCAGTATGCTGGTAATTACACGCGTCTTGTTTCCCGATTTATCCTTGTTCTGCTCCGGAATATGGACCGGCTGCTCCACGGACAGCCGATCCTGACAACTCCACGTACCGATCTGTACCAAACACGTTATTAATCGTACTATATTATTTTTTTTACATTGGAATGAAATACTTTATGCAAATGCAGCCTAAATTATGTGGTTTTGCAGTAGATGTTAAAATAATCGATGCAATAACACACGCTCGCACGCACACACGCTCGCACATGGGTATACACATGCACAAGCATACACACGCACGCACGCATGCACGCACGCACACGTATTTATTCATTATCCAATGGATTCCTTGTCCACCATCCATAACCACAAATAATAATAAGAATTGTTAGTATCGTTACATTTCTCATCATCGTCATCTTCGCAACCATCATCAACATATTCATAATCCCCATTATCGTCATTAGTTTTATCAGCAGTGTGCACTGCCACCTCATTTCACACATCAAATTTTAGTATGACTATCTACATGTATTTCTACATAGCATTGTAATCAAAACATTCAATTAGTCAGTGTCTTGTTCGCAGACTACGCACCTTCCTCGGCTCTCGGTCCAGGTTCAGCTCCAGCAGGTCGAGAGAGTAGTTCACACGCTGTCCCTTGTCATCGAACGTCACTTGACCCGTCATTCCAGGGAAACTCACCTACAATGGACATGTTTCTAGATACACCAAGCTGATTCAGAGAGCAGCAGCAGCAGCAGCAGCAGCAGCAGCAGCAGCAGCAGCAGCAGCAGCAGCAGCAGCAGCAGCAGCAGCAGCAGCAGCAGCAGCAGCAGCAGCAGCAGCAGCAGCAGCAGCAGCAGCAGCAGCAGCAGCAGCAGCAGCAGCAGCAGCAGCAGCAGCAGCAGCAGCAGCAGCAGCAGCAGCAGCAGCAGCAGCAGCAGCAGCAGCAAAAACGACATCATGGGCAAGAACAAGAACAAGAGAAGCAGCTACTACAAAAGAACTTATCATACTCACGGATCTAAAAGCTTTCATGATGTCTAACCCGTAGTCGAACGGCACCGGTCGTTTGCCTCCTTTCTTATCATTACAAGATATACCTTGGTTGTTGTATATCTGATCTTTTCGGAAAGTCGCCTGAAAACGACTATGGTTTTCTCGTTTTAGCCGGTTCAAGCCTTTCACGATCACCGACACGGCGTCCATTGTCAACGCGGTGTCCAGCTTAAAATAAACATCGGATGAACGTCAAACAATCAACTCGCAGACTTCCGTAATAATGTTCTTGTTTGTATAATCTGCTGTACATTCGATATAGACTCTTGGACAAGTTAGACAAGTTGGACACAGCAAGTTGTCCGATATTTGACATTTGTACTGATGAGAAAGTAAGACAAATAACATCAAACATTCAAACCTTATAATTACTGAAGAAAGGGAACTTAGCAGACTGCAGCATTTGGAGGGAAGAACAAGCATGCTTCGGAAAACGGAGAGGTACAACGGAACACATTTGGAGGGGAAGAACAAGCTTCGGAAAACGGAGAGGTACAACGGAACACATTTGGAGGGGAAGAACAAGCATGCTTCGGAAAACGGAGAGGTACAACGGAACACATTTGGAGGGGAAGAACAAGCTTCGGAAAACGGAGAGGTACAACGGAACACATTTGGAGGGGAAGAACAAGCATGCTTCGGAAAACGGAGAGGTACAACGGAACACATTTGGAGGGGAAGAACAAGCATGCTTCGGAAAACGGAGAGGTACAACGGAACACATTTGGAGGGGAAGAACAAGCTTCGGAAAACGGAGAGGTACAACGGAACACATTTGGAGGGGAAGAACAAGCATGCTTCGGAAAACGGAGAGGTACAACGGAACACATTTGGAGGGGAAGAACAAGCATGCTTCGGAAAACGGAGAGGTACAACGGAACACATTTGGAGGGGAAGAACAAGCTTCGGAAAACGGAGAGGTACAACGGAACACATTTGGAGGGGAAGAACAAGCATGCTTCGGAAAACGGAGAGGTACAACGGAACACATTTGGAGGGGAAGAACAAGCTTCGGAAAACGGAGAGGTACAACGGAACACATTTGGAGGGGAAGAACAAGCATGCTTCGGAAAACGGAGAGGTACAACGGAACACATTTGGAGGGGAAGAACAAGCATGCTTCGGAAAACGGAGAGGTACAACGGAACACATTTCGCTTTGCGGAACATTCTAGAGCAATGCAATGAATTGCAAAACTCTATGTTAACGTGGTAGATTTTGAAAAAAGCATTTGACATTGTGCACAGGGAGAGCCTTTTTGAAAATCCTGAGGCACTATGGAATTCCAGAAACGCTGGTGAAACTCATCCCGATCTTCTAAAGGAACTTCTCCTGTAGTGTCGGAAACTCGATGACCAAAATTCACCGTGAAATTCGGCGTGCGACATGGATGAGTAATGTCATCGTTTCTATTCACCCTAGCCATCGACTGGGCAATAAAAACACGATCAACCAACAGCGGACTGGCATCAGATGGAACCTTTGGTCTTCACTCGAAGATCTAATATATGCAGATGACCTCTCTCTGCCTTCTCACACTCGAGACCAGGTACAGAGGAAAATTCGCAACCTAGAATAACAAGCCAGTTCTATTGGTATCTCACTCAATGCAAATAAAAGACAAAAGTATTAACAAACAGCAACCTGACACAGCAACCTATTGTGATCAACTATTATCGACTCGAGTACTTCAACAAATTCACTTACCTGGGCAGCACCATCAGTCTCCAAGGACAATTGGGAAAAGCCAGGTCGGCATTTGCAAATCTACAGCTGCTCTGGAGATCCTCAGTATACCCCCAACAGACCAAACTCAGAATCTACCAGAGCAATGTCCTCACTGTGCTCTTCTACGGCTCAGAGTGCTGGTGCATGACACAAAAGACCAAACTCAGAATCTACCAGAGCAATGTCCTCTCTGTGCTCCTCTACGGCTCAGAGTGCTGGTGCATGACACAAAAGACCAAACTCAGAATCTACCAGAGCAATGTCCTCTCTGTGCTCCTCTACGGCTCAGAGTGCTGGTGCATGACACAAAAGACCAAACTCAGAATCTACCAGAGCAATGTCCTCTCTGTGCTCCTCTACGGCTCAGAGTGCTGGCGCACGACACAACAAGACACCAATATACTTTCCAGCTTCCACAATACCTGCTTAAGGAAGATACTGAAAGTGTACTGGCCCGAGACCATCTCCAACACCAGACTCCTCCAAGCAACAAAACGACAACACATCTACAACAACCTGCCAGCAAAAACATCGCTAAGTTGGACGCCAGAAGGAAACAAAAAAAGAGGCAGGCCGAAAACAAAGTGGCGACGAACAATGGAAGAAGAACGGAAGGCTGCTGGGTTAACATGGGGCACAGCAGCAAGGAGAGCCCAAGACAGAGAGGTCTGGCGAGATCTTGTGCGAGCCTTATGTGCCACAAGTTATGATGAGGATAAGTAAGTAAGTAATTTAAACCTTATAACATGAATATAGAGTTTAAGTACAATGTGTGTTCACATCATAATCATCATTTTCGCGAATAAACTGTTGACAACATGACTAAACTTGCCCCCCTCTGGCTTCCTATCCATATCAGGCTTCCTATCCATATCAGGCTTCCTATCCATGATCCTAAATACGTCACTTGTTATGAATGTAATATTTCCAGCATGTTTAAAGCATCTTATTCATCATTATTATCATCACTGGTCGGCAGGGGCCGGAACATGAACGAAACGTTTCCAAAAACGTGGGTAGTTCAGTAAAATGGAAAGTCAGCCACTTGGACATCAATATTTTTTACCGATCAGTGTCGTGTATGTTGTTATTCCTGTGTCTCTTGCCACGAGTTGGTGTCCACAAGATGAATCTTAATGTGTTATTAACGCTCGGAAGTTAATTACACTGGGAGTCAGATTTTGGCCGACTTCGCGCAGAAAAGATACGTTGCAATAATAATCCATCACGTCAGATGCGGATGGTCCTTACTCTTGCTGTTGCTTGTAGCAGCCTCGCCAATGCCCTAACGCCGATCGTTATCGACTCTCTAATCACGCGCCTCGCCTGCCCACGTGCCAGTGCGTGCTAAAGCCGACTTAAAAAAACCGCTGACGAATCGACTGCCCAATTAATGCTGGTCAAACATCCGTGTGTAATACGTCGATTCCTTTATCACGACAAACGCGCGTGTCAGTATGAGCTCTCCGGATATGTCGCCCATTTTTGAAATACGTTCCCGAAGCCAGTTAAGGACCCTGGATTGTGCGTCTGGATTTCGCTTAAGCTGTTACCATTGGTGCTGTCACCATTGCTACCAGTTCTTATGCAAATCTCACGTCGAATCTGATTATGATACGGCACAGAAACATTACAAGTATATTTGTTCTGATAATGCCGACCTTTCCGAACACTGTATCCATAAATGTTCGCTATTTTTCATTTCTTGCATTTGTCAAACTCAGTTAATATCTACACTGCGATTTATTAGAAAGACGTCAAGTAAGCTATTAGTTGCAAAATAATATCCACGTATTAGAGAAATGCCCATGTATGCAGGCACACTACTGTAGATAAAATCACATGTGTGGGTGATAATCGATATATGTTGGAGCCCCACAATTCTCTCGTTATTGTGAGTATGCGTGACAGGCCACGGGGCGGAGTTTTCTGCACCAGTTCACATTCGTGTCGTTTCGTGGGATACTTGTGCGTCACACGTTTGGCTTCGTATGCAACTGCTGATGCGTATTGTTTTACATATAAAATAGCCTTCTCTGTGATCGTAACATTTATTGAAAAGAGCAGAGCAGAAAAACAGCCTCTTATTCCTTTTGTATTTAAAGTTATAAATATGTGGGCACATTAACCGAATGCAAGTTCATGAATTGTCAATGCACCACACTGCAATGTAATTGTTTCTCAAAACAGAATATAATATCCGGTTGATTTAAATCCCAACGCTGATATAACACATTCCATAATTAATGCGATGTGTATTCGTATATTTTATGACAACAATAAGACGGCTACATAAAACGCTAAAGCGAAACCTGTTTTCTATTTTCACCCAATTAACTGTGAACAAAATCAATTACAAACAAGAGATGTTTCCATAAGCGACGAGCCGCAAATGATCCACGTTTGAGATATTTATAGCACGTAATGAGGACGCCATAAATCCGTCGACCGGTTGTCGGTTTTTCACAGCATCCTCCCGCTAATGACATCCATATCGACATGTTTTATGAATGATGAACTTTTTCTCGACTTGGCACCCCTGCGTCGGGAACTTGAGGCATTACGATGCCTTAGCGAGCATCGATTTTAAGCCGTCCGTCCGTGTCGTGTCCTAATTGAGTTAGCGTTCAGCTGCGCAGCCTTCCGCCTCTAATTGGCAGGGCAACCGTCGAGGACAACCGGAAGTACGTCATCGACGTGCACGCTGGGGATGCGCAGTGGATATGTGGTTGGTAGTGCGAACCAAAATAACATCTGGAAGATCAAATATCAAAGACGTCGAGTTTCCGTGATGTTGTTCCTGTACAGCTCAGCATGCGTCTGTAGTCTATGTCCAAGAATGTCATTTCCAGAGGTACGAAGTGAAATAATGAGGAGGAACGAGAGTGTTATGTCGCTGATGAAGTAAACGAAGGAAAGTGTGGGAAGGGCAACGGTTACAAGCGGTTTTATAAAGGAAGGAGAAGCAGGAGATATGAACAAACTGGTAGCGAAAAAGGAGATCTCCTTCCCGGAACGCGTTTCTTTGATATCAGATGTCCTTGGTTAGCAGGTGACTGGGCCTCAAGTTCTTCAATCGACACCCACGACTTGGTTGGCATCACCAGATTCGATTAGCTATTATCTTCGCGAGCACTCCGTTCGTTTTAAAGCGACTCGCTTGCCAATCGTGGAGCATTACTCGGACAAAGGTCTGCTCCTTCAGCCGTCTGCCCGCAGAAATGGCATTCATTATATCATTACTTGCTCCAGTGCCTGCGACTTCGAGGCCGCCCGAGCCGTCTCGTGAGCTGTGTGCGGCGTAATACGGACGCCATCGTTTACAGTTCTCGTTCGCTGAAGGACGGCTGCTGTAGGGTCACCCTCCAACAATTGCCTGATGGTTGTCTTGGCATGGGCCATTTTTGATATTTCCAAATCCCTTTTTAAACTTAATTCCGATCAAATATACAGTGTATATATATATATATATATATATATATATATATATATATATATATATATATATATATATATATATATATATATATATATATATATATATATGCCATTGGCGATGTTCGGTAAATACTAGGTATATGAAGGACAAACCACACACATAAAATGACACAGCTTTGATTGCGTTGAAGCAAACTAGGCCGAACTGATGCGTCTGCAGACTCCCACTGCGAATCAAATGTATAATGACGTGACCGATCGTGACTGGGTACAATATATCTAGTACGGCTTCGTCAAACGTTAAATATACAAATCAGACACGTTACAAAACACGCCCCAGCTGCTTGACTAATATGACCGAGGATAATCTTTACTAATATGACCGAGGGCAATCTTTACTAATATGACCGAGGGCAATATTTACTAATATGACCGAGGGTAATCTTTACTAATACGACCGAGGACAATCCAATGCCAGGTTCAGTATTACCTTAATCTTCATCCCGGGACCAGCTCCTTTCCAGTACTTGGGATTCAGTCGATGCCATTCCCGTTGTATATGAAGAATGTTGTCTGGCTTCAACAGGCGGAAGCCCGTTATGTTTACTCCGCCGTGTTTAAAATCGTCCAAGTCTAATTCGTCCATTACCTGCAACAACACGAAACACGTGACTACAGCTCGTTAACATCACGGAAGTATTCACGGAAGTACTCACGGAAGTACTCACGGAAGTACTCCTTTGTATATCATAATACCAAAAACACTATTATTCTAGTTCTAATTCTTCAAAGGTTTGATTTAACTATATTATATGACTGAATAAGAATTATGAAGACGTAGGAATACTTTGTCATACTTAATAAAATGTAATCATGCTTAATAACATTTATTGCGATGAAAAAAATATTAATATAATGTTAGTACGATTTAATGCTATTTAATACAATGTATTCATGTTTATATTTAACAGGATTTATCAATAAACAAAGCAATATACTGCAAATTACAAATGAAAATGGAAGCGATTGGCATATTGAGAGTCCAACTATTCACCATCTTCGATTTTAATAATTTACACTTTTATATTTACATATTTGTTTGAGCATGTATTTAAGTGATGTGTTACAATACTTACCAAGCCACCGAGTAGATAATGGTAGGTCGCTCTATTCATACCAACATTCTGTATCTGGAAGCATTAACACGAGCAATCGAACCCCTGAATTGGGCACTATAATAATACTAATAGTACGTCCAAGGGCCTTTTCATTCGACCTACGTAGCGTATTCTGGTCAAATATTGCAAAAGAAAACCGCTAATTGTTTCGTTTATTTGGCGTGCGAAATTTCTGCATTCCTGCTGCACATTTCCTCACTGTAATTGGCAGTAAAGGTACGACTAGTTGTGATAAGGGAAACAAACTGTTACACACACTATTTAGGAATGCTGTATACAGAGTAACATGTATACCCTTCTACATTTTGAGGGTCGTACCGCTACTTCAAAATAGTGGTTATGCAAACATTTGGGGTGGGTAAGTAAGGAAAAACCGAGTGTTTAACCCCAGTTGTAAATTATAGCTTTTATTTTGCGATTGCCTGATTGTTCAATGACAGACTTGTTTACTCTCTTCACCGTCGACGGTATTCGTAGCGTCCTCCTCCAGCGAAACTGTATATTTCGAAGCCGTACATTTATTGAATTTTCCTTTCATTTGGCATCCATACATTAATGTCGGGAACACCAAGGTATTCACCAAGGCTTCACACCAAGGTGTTCACACCAAGGTGTTCACACCCATGCGTTCACACCAAGGCGTTCACACCAAGGCGTTCACACCAAGGTGTTCACACCAAGGTGTTCACACCAAGGCGTTCACACCAAGGCGTTCATACCAAGGCGTTCACACCAAGGTGTTCACGAGTATTTTCTTAGTTGCTGTTTTTATGATTATTATTATCCTTCCATATCTTTCCCAAGTTCGACATTGCTGTCTTGCCAAGAGCCAATCTTCACGCAGATAATAAAACAGGCTTGTGCATCCGTGCCTTCAGAGACCACTTGAACGGGAACCTCATTGACCTCACTGCACTTTTGCACAAGGACACATGGGCATGTGTCTCAATTATTGTTGTCAAGAAACAATGCACGGAAAAGCAGGAATACATCGTTGTAGATTGACACATTCCAAATACTTATGACAGCCGACTAAACAGGGCGATCAATAAACCTGGAAACTATTCTAAACAACGTGAACTAGTGGTATTTGCTGTCATGGATGGAAGTTTGCGGACTGGCAATGTTCAAATCATCAGTTGGAGATGTTCTGATACATAATGATGTATACACTCTACCAGGCGGGACATTCAATGGGACTACATGTATATAAAATACCATAGATGAATGCAACACATTATCTTCTGATTGTGCATTATTATTAGTATTATTGCAGCGTGGCTGAAACCTCCCCAGAGCAGTCGGGATGGCTTAGGAATGAACACGTGTGCCTGGGGTGACGCTTAAAGGGCTTTGGGCAGTCCCCGGACTAGATACTGCGATACGTAAGAACGTACCTTTACCTTTATTAATATCAGCAGCTTGAATGCTAAACAAAATTAACAAACATCTTAGAAGAGCGGATTAAACATACACGAATCATTGTTTGCCTTTCAATAAGACAAAAGGATTTCTTGTCCACTTGCCATCTTTACCTTGGATAGCAGTCTTGCTAAGACATCTTTACCTTGGATAGCAGTCTTGCTAAGACATCTTTACCTTGGATAGCAGTCTTGCTAAGACATCTTTACCTTGGATAGCAGTCTTGCTAAGACATCTTTACCTTGGATAGCAGTCTTGTCCACTTGCCATCTTTACCTTGGATAGCAGTCTTGCTAAGACATCTTTACCTTGGATAGCAGTCTTGTTAAGACATCTTTACCTTGGATAGCAGTCTTGCTAAGACATCTTTACCTTGGATAGCAGTCTTGTCCACTTGCCATCTTTACCTTGGATAGCAGTCTTGCTAAGACATCTTTACCTTGGATAGCAGTCTTGCTAAGACATCTTTACCTTGGATAGCAGTCTTGCTAAGACATCTTTACCTTGGATAGCAGTCTTGCTAAGACATCTTTACCTTGGATAACAGTCTTGCTAAGACATCTTTACCTTGGATAGCAGTCTTCCTAAGACATTTTAAATTGTGCTTCGTGGTACGTGGGCGGCAACTTCATGTGGCTATTGAGAAACCCCAGGGAGTAACATTATTTGGTGGATTGCTGTTGCATTTGTGAAAATCAATAGTTCACTTGGGCGCATAATAAAGCAAAAGCGATACGTCTGTCGACATATATAACAGCACTGTTATATTGAGGTTGGCGTCAGACTGAAGCGCAAAAACAACCCTCGACAAATACTCTGGGTTGCGGGTTACCAGAAATCCACCAGGAACTGGTCAAACTTACTGTCTCTTTGATAAAATAAAGACGACCCGACGTAGTGTATTTCTAGACATATGCTGTTCCACATAACCCCCATGTCAACCACAAAGCTGACAGCATCCCCAATGATACTACGTCACTGGTGGTTTATGCTCGGGACATAGGTGCACCAGACTGTGCATGGAATCAGGCACACCTGTTAAGCCTAAGCACATTTCCAAACCGTCATTCGTCAGCAGCTACAACAGTGAGTGAGTGAGTGAGTGAGTGAGTGAGTGAGTGAGTGAGTGAGTGAGTGAGTGAGTGAGTGAGTGAGTGAGTGAATGCAGTTTTTGATCTTGTACCATAGCGTGTATGCCATATAAACAAGGTATTGAAAGTGTTTGTTGTTCACCATGAATTCCTAGTTTCTGGGTGGCCTCATTGGTGAGACAACGGAATCCATATAAACGTCTGTGAGCTCGTTGTACAGTCTAAACGGAATCCATATAAACGTCTGTGAGCTCGTTGTACAGTCTAAACGGAATCCATATAAACGTCTGTGTGCTCGTTGTACAGTCAAAACGGAATCCATATAAACGTCTGTGAGCTCGTTGTACAGTCAAACCGGAATCCATATAAACGTCTGTGAGCTCGTTGTACAGTCAAACCGGAATCCATATAAACGTCTGTGTGCTCGTTGTACAGTCTAAACGGAATCCATATAAACGTCTGTGAGCTCGTTGTACAGTCAAACCGGAATCCATATAAACGTATGTGTGCTCGTTGTACAGTCTAAACGGAATCCATATAAACGTCTGTGTGCTCGTTGTACAGTATAAACGGAATCCATATAAACGTCTGTGTGCTCGTTGTACAGTCTAAACGGAATCCATATAAACGTCTGTGTGCTCGTTGTACAGTCTAAACGGAATCCATATAAACGTCTGTGAGCTCGTTGTACAGTCTAAACGGAATCCATATAAACGTCTGTGTGCTCGTTGTACAGTCTAAACGGAATCCATATAAACGTCTGTGTGCTCGTTGTACAGTCTAAACGGAATCCATATAAACGTCTGTGTGCTCGTTGTACAGTCTAAACGGAATCCATATAAACGTCTGTGAGCTCGTTGTACAGTCAAAACGGAATCCATATAAACGTCTGTGAGCTCGTTGTACAGTCAAACCGGAATCCATATAAACGTCTGTGAGCTCGTTGTACAGTCTAAACGGAATCCATATAAACGTCTGTGAGCTCGTTGTACAGTCTAAACGGAATCCATATAAACGTCTGTGTGCTCGTTGTACAGTCTAAACGGAATCCATATAAACGTCTGTGTGCTCGTTGTACAGTCTAAACGGAATCCGTATAAACGTCTGTGTGCTCGTTGTACAGTCTAAACGGAATCCATATAAACGTCTGTGAGCTCGTTGTACAGTCTAAACGGAATCCATATAAACGTCTGTGTGTTCGTTGTACAGTCTAAACGGAATCCATATAAACGTCTGTGTGCTCGTTGTACAGTCTAAACGGAATCCATATAAACGTCTGTGTGCTCGTTGTACAGTCTAAACGGAATCCATATAAACGTCTGTGGGCTCGTTGTACAGTCAAAACGGAATCCATATAAACGTCTGTGAGCTCGTTGTACAGTCAAACCGGAATCCATATAAACGTCTGTGAGCTCGTTGTACAGTCTAAACGGAATCCATATAAACGTCTGTGAGCTCGTTGTACAGTCTAAACGGAATCCATATAAACGTCTGTGTGCTCGTTGTACAGTCTAAACGGAATCCATATAAACGTCTGTGTGCTCGTTGTACAGTCTAAACGGAATCCATATAAACGTCTGTGTGCTCGTTGTACAGTCTAAACGGAATCCATATAAACGTCTGTGAGCTCGTTGTACAGTCTAAACGGAATCCATATAAACGTCTGTGTGCTCGTTGTACAGTCTAAACGGAATCCATATAAACGTCTGTGTGCTCGTTGTACAGTCTAAACGGAATCCATATAAACGTCTGTGTGCTCGTTGTACAGTCTAAACGGAATCCATATAAACGTCTGTGTGCTCGTTGTACAGTCTAAACGGAATCCATATAAACGTCTGTGAGCTCGTTGTACAGTCAAAACGGAATCCATATAAACGTCTGTGAGCTCGTTGTACAGTCAAACCGGAATCCATATAAACGTCTGTGAGCTCGTTGTACAGTCTAAACGGAATCCATATAAACGTCTGTGAGCTCGTTGTACAGTCTAAACGGAATCCATATAAACGTCTGTGTGCTCGTTGTACAGTCTAAACGGAATCCATATAAACGTCTGTGAGCTCGTTGTACAGTCTAAACGGAATCCATATAAACGTCTGTGAGCTCGTTATACAGTCAAACCGGAATCCATATAAACGTCTGTGAGCTCGTTGTACAGTCTAAACGGAATCCATATAAACGTCTGTGAGCTCGTTGTACAGTCTAAACGGAATCCATATAAACGTCTGTGTGCTCGTTGTACAGTCTAAACGGAATCCATATAAACGTCTGTGAGCTCGTTGTACAGTCTAAACGGAATCCATATAAACGTCTGTGAGCTCGTTGTACAGTCTAAACGGAATCCATATAAACGTCTGTGAGCTCGTTGTACAGTCTAAACGGAATCCATATAAACGTCTGTGTGCTCGTTGTACAGTCTAAACGGAATCCATATAAACGTCTGTGTGCTCGTTGTACAGTCTAAACGGAATCCATATAAACGTCTGTGTGCTCGTTGTACAGTCTAAACGGAATCCATATAAACGTCTGTGTGCTCGTTGTACAGTCTAAACGGAATCCATATAAACGTCTGTGTGCTCGTTGTACAGTCTAAACGGAATCCATATAAACGTCTGTGAGCTCGTTGTACAGTCAAAACGGAATCCATATAAACGTCTGTGAGCTCGTTGTACAGTCAAACCTGAATCCATATAAACGTCTGTGAGCTCGTTGTACAGTCTAAACGGAATCCATATAAACGTCTGTGAGCTCGTTGTACAGTCTAAACGGAATCCATATAAACGTCTGTGTGCTCGTTGTACAGTCTAAACGGAATCCATATAAACGTCTGTGTGCTCGTTGTACAGTCTAAACGGAATCCATATAAACGTCTGTGAGCTCGTTGTACAGTCAAACCGGAATCCATATAAACGTCTGTGAGCTCGTTGTACAGTCTAAACGGAATCCATATAAACGTCTGTGAGCTCG
>OY759274.1:21090256-21102756 GCA_963662155.1 Lamellibrachia columna
AGACTTGTAAACGGCTTTGGGTTTCTCAGAGCCGAACACTATAACGTATCGAGCCATATTTGTATACATTCTTTGACCAAGGAAAGGCTTAAAGACCATGTGTGTTCTCATAGCCGGTCCATCTTTGTTTACATTATTTGACTCACGAACGTCTCAACAGCTGTGTTTGTTACCAGAGCGGAACATTATATAACGTATCTGTCCATCTTTGTTCATAGTTCTTTGTCTCAATAACGGTTCTGTCTCAATAACGGTATGTCTCAATAATGGTATGTTCTCAGAGCAGAGCAATAATTATAACGAATCCGTTCGTGAATAACGCGTCTGGGAGAACACTGAATATGTGAACTTTCGCATTCTCTTGTTCGTGCAAGGTTGGTTGGACGTCGATGAGGGTCACCTTGACAACACCAATTCACCACACTCCCTGTCCCTTAAACGTCGGCTAGTGACAGGACACTATTGATCTACATTAACGTATGGCTAACATCCTGTCTCTTTGTCGTTTTATCTCCGGACCTTAACCCGACGTCGCCTTTGAGAGTTTCATCCTATCTCATCAGTTACTGTTGCTATAATTATTGAAGAAATGTTCACGACTGCGCTGGGCTGTCAAGCTTATGAATATCAATTACCTTCTAGCACATTTCTGACGTTCACCCGCAAGGCGTACACCCAACGCATATAAATTATTCTGACGACAACACTTGTACACCCACATTGGCAAGCCTGTAGTACACATTTATTCCAGAATAATAATGATGCGCGCTACACCTGACACGCATATATCTCTCACGATTCCGTGATGTTTCACAAATTGACCAGTATGAGATATAGTGTCGGATAACGTAGAGCTGCTGACAACTTTCTGTTATTGCATGGAATTGCAACAACAAATATGAAACTCCATTTTATGCGTAGTTATGCAAGTTATTGTATAATACATTTTCTTTAGTAGGGCGAGCAAAACGTGTTTAAACAATAAAACCAAAAACTCTGCAATAATGCTATATTGTCAGAATATGTTGCAAAATCAAGTGTAAATGCATAGCAACAATTTAATCAATTGTCAAGACAAAGGAATTTAATTCAAATATTATGTATGGCTTCCTGATTTAAAATTCATGGCGTGCATCTGTCGGTAGGCGAAAGTATAAACTGCTGCAATATTTCACTGTATATGATAAAATCAAATAACAATATTTCAATATTTCACTGTATATGATAAAATCAAATAACAAATAATATAATCTACCGTTCTGCTGAAAGTATAAACTGCTGCAATATTTCACTGTATATGATAAAATCAAATAACAATATTTCAATATTTCACTGTATATGATAAAATCAAATAACAAATAATATAATCTACCGTTCTGCTGAACGGTAGATTATCTGAAAAGTATATCGATTTCGCAAATAAATATGTGCAGCGACGTCCTGATAGGATATGAAAATTGAAGTAGCCGAGTTCGTCTTACTATAATCCAGCCAATGTATGTGCGTTTGTATGTTATGCTACTCCTCCTAGATACTTTGCATCTCAGGTGCCAAACTTTCAGGGGTACATCTACGGCACCACGACCGGGTCGTCACATTTTTTTTCTCGAAATTCCCCCCATTTTTACCCTTTCTACAGCAACATTGCCCTTTGTAGTTAGTACGTATAATTGCCCGCAACGCTATCCGCAGCGCTATGCGAACAATCACGTACAATTGTTTACAATGTCATGCATATATCTACGATTGTGCGGAGTTACGCAATACTACGGCAAGGCGTCGCTAGACGTTAGGTAACTGCCAGTGTTACGTCACAATTATCCAAGAAGCTGTAAAAACATTGACTGGCTGCATCAAGTACCAAATCATTTTTGTGATAAAGTTGCCTATCCTGAAAGTATGCAACTATAGCTATTGTCACTTACGAACTACCAAGCGATCCAGTCCGGAGGATGCGTGTTTTTGTTAGTACAACTAATGAGGGGTGATAAAGTTGCCTATCCTGAAAGTACGCAACTATTGTTATTGTCACTTATGAACTACCTAGTAATCCAGTCCGGAGGATGGGTGTTTTTGTTAGTACAACTAAAGAGGGGTGATAAAGTTGCCTATCCTGAAAGTACGCAACTATTGCTATTGTCACTTATGAACTACCTAGTAATCCAGTCCGGAGGATGGGTGTTTTTGTTAGTACAACTAAAGAGGGGTGATAAATTTGCCTATCCTGAAAGTACGCAACTATTGCTATTGTCACTTATGAACTACCAAGTGATCCAGTCCGGAAGATTGGTGTTTTTGTTAGTACAAAGAAAGAGGGGTGACATACCTTCATTAGTGTCGTACAAATAAAACACTGTCCTCCACTTGTAGAAACTGATAACGTCTATGATGGCGTCGTGATACGCCGGCCTCATACGGAGCGTGTACGACGAGGCTGTCGCCTGATTATCGAGCGGAAGACTCGGGTTGATGAAAGGCATATGGAACGTCCGACTGTATGAGTCAATGGTGCCCATCGTTGACACGTGGGCGACACCAAAAAAGGCAGATGTCCCCTTCGCCATGTTGGCGCAAACTGCAAAAAGAAGACGGGTTTGGAGATATATTGAGGTGATATTGAAATGGTGTTGAGTCTAAGGTTGAAATAATGTGTTTTGATGGTGGTACTTTAGTATCTGCCAAACAAGTCGTACAGTCAGACGGCAAAAGAAGGGGAAAGGGGTAGAGATGATGAAGAAGTCAGGGAGACACGAAAGGAAGGCGGGAGGCAGAGAGGGGCGGCGAAAGGAAAGGGCGATACGGCGATAGTGAAGTTGTAAAGAGAAGGAGAGAAGAGAGAGAGAGGAGGAGGAGGAGGAGGGAGAGGAGGAATGAAGATTGGACGGGACGCATGGAGTAAGATAGCACGGAAGGGGAATGGAAAGAAGGAAGAGGGGAGGAGTAGAGGGAGATAGGTGGCAGGTAGAGAGGCCTGAATGAGCATTATACACACACACACACGCACACGCACGCACGCACGCACGCACGCACGCACGCACGCACGCACGCACGCACGCACGCACGCACGCACGCACGAATGCACACACGCGCACACACGCACACACGCACACACCCGCACAACACAACGCAACACATATATTATAATCTCTCAGGATCCAGTTCGTGTATCGCCAGGTCCGCTTCGAACTACTTAACCAACGCGCATGCCCTACTTTAATTAAGCCCACCCGCCACGTTCGGCCCAGACTATTACTTGACCGCAGTGATGGCGTGCGAAAACTGTTTGCGATTATCCGCTTACGTATCACGCGACTTTCGTCTGCTTCCCATTAACACTTGACACTTCGGTTTCTGGCGAACCAAATTGAGCAGCCCTATTTGTTTTGTGTGACTTTCTTATAAATCGATATGCGGACGTAGAGGTCTCGTGAGAGTCACGCGAACATGCAACTACGCATGACGTGGTGATTGGCTTAGTTTGCAAATGCCAATGGTTTTGGTGTACTTGAGCCACAGGCAGTGCCTATAGTACCAACAAGAAAATTGCGGATTTGACTTTGACTTCGATTACTTGAACTGTTATTTGTTTCAGTTATTGATATCCGAAAACGTGCTGGTCATGATTTGGATGAACTTGCATGAACATGCGTTTCTTTTCTGAAATTTATGCAACTGCATTTGAGAAAGGTTGGTCGAATAAAATGGAATTATGAGGTTAATTAAGCTCTTTACGATGCTGTATAGCTATGTTTTAATGCTAAATAATTAGTGTTGATGCAAGCAATACAAAACGTGGGATAGTGCTAACTAAGTTTTACATGTTTACTTCATAAAATTTATCATCGCTATATTGTGCATATTATAAATGCAGTGTCTCTATAAACTGGAACTATTAATTGAATTGACACGGCGAAGTCATAGTTGGATCTTAACGTCGATAACAACACTCAGAATATGTCAACACACATCTTTCTGATATACAAAGAACAAGCGCGCAAGTAATAAATGTCACACAAATGGGTGGCGATACCTGTCAGGGGAAATGTAACGAATTGTTCAGCCTACCACTTAAAGACACCTCTTGTCTCAGTATGAACATATATGCAATAGTCTGGATGACTAGTTCATCTAGTCATCACTCACTCGCTCGCACGCACGCACGCACGCACGCACGCACGCACGCACGCACGCACGCACGCACGCACGCACGCACGCACGCACGCACGCACGCACGCACACCTATTCACTCAAACAAACAATCAGACAATGAAGATCAAGCACAAAACAAGACACTCTAATATCAGCCTGCAATCCCTGTGGCTTTAGTGCCGCCAACAATCCACATATTATTGTCGTAAATATTAAGAGACATTTATGCTCACCAATTACGTGAGACTGGAGCCAACTTGTTGCCTGACAACACAGGGCAGGTCGACGTCAGGGGAAACATGACTAGTGGAACAGTCGTACATACGTTATACCTTATACCTCAAACACTGTTAACTCGGTCTGCCGGGAAGGAAATAACGAATAGGGCATCATATGACGTTAGACACAACGTTATGCCAAGACAAACTGTTTGTCGTTACATTTTATGTTCGAAGCAAGCACGGACGCTCGTGTATGCAATCTAATCACGGATACATACGCCCGCACACGCACGCACACACGCACGAACAAATGCACTCACACACGCACGCTCGCTTGTTGTCCAATTGCCATTGTTAAAGATTTAGTACAGCATTTCAAAGAACACCCTTGCATGTTGGAGCGCATGGGAAGACGCGGTCGCGCGAAAAAAACGGGCTGGTTAACAACTTTCTTTTACGCACAGTAGAAGAAAGACCACGCTGGTGAAGTCTGTGTAAATGGCACCCTGCGACCGTCGTGGTCAATGGATGAAGGTGACGATGATAGTCATCATCAGAATAGTACTAATATGTCGTCCTTTCTACGGAGCAGCCAATGGTGATGGCAGGGATTGCCTGAAACGGCGCTTTGGACACTAACTCGACCTTGAAAGAATTGCACAAAGCCTCTATCTGGCGAAACCTGCCGCAACCAGCTCGGAGTTTTGTCTTCCATGCTACGGTATTGTCAATACTTCCACGAAGAAGCACTGCATTTGTAATAGTTCAATAACCGTCTGCCTACTGGACCTAAAAGGAATGACTGCTTTTACACCAACTGCTGCTTGCTGCCGCCTGGAGACGTATTACCTTGCGGGACATCAACTGAGTAGCCCTGGTCTCCCGGGCTCACGCGAATTACAACTTGATGCTGCGCCAAATA
Source organism: Lamellibrachia columna (assembly GCA_963662155.1). Classification (NCBI taxonomy): domain Eukaryota; kingdom Metazoa; phylum Annelida; class Polychaeta; order Sabellida; family Siboglinidae; genus Lamellibrachia; species Lamellibrachia columna. Next base: position 21,095,549 of record OY759274.1, read on the forward strand.
ACGTCACATTATTACTGACGCGAGAACAGAGCCAACGGGTCCGAGCAGACAGTCCTGCAGGGTCGTTGAACATGTACATCGGATTCGAAGTCCCTCGTGTGCCATGACTCGTTACGGCCATTGGGTTACGGCGGAGGACGTCAATTATTCAACAACGCTACATTAACACCGACGAACAAAAGTCCATTTAGAATGGTTGTCAGTATACAGGCGTCAGAGCGGCTAATTGTTTTATCCATAACACAGCAACAAACGTCATTTATATTTATATATTTCGGAACGTTCAATGCCGTTCGATCGTCACACGCATACAAGCATGTCCGCGTAAAAGCTTCATAGATCTTTATCTCCGATTATACCCGACATAATAACACGACACGCGAGCATATTAGAAAACGCATAAATTATTATAACATAACATAATCGTAAATAAGTCGTAGTAATTCAGAGTGCGAGACGCGACATTAAGCGGCCATTTTCAGAAAATGTGCTCCTTTCTAATATAGCTGGCGATATAGGTTTCATATGTTGTATATCCGAAAAACATCAGAACGAGTCATACTTGAGAATAACGGACCCATTCCAATGTAATATATACGTCTGTGACATGTATGTGTTATTCCAACGTGTCCAATATTGTTTGAATCAGGGAAATATTGGCGTATCGTTAGTGAATTAACACTTTTATATTCATCAGTAATTGTATATATATATATGTATATGTATATGTATATGTGTATGTGTATGTGTATGTGTATGTGTATGTGTATGTGTATGTGTATGTGTATGTGTATGTGTATGTGTATGTGTATGTGTATGTGTATGTGTATGTGTATGTGTATGTGTATATGTATATGTATATGTATATGTATATGTATATATATATATATATATATATATATATATATATATATATATATATATATATATATATATATATATATATTACATATTCGGAAATTAACATTTAAAAAACCTCAGCACTGACCATGATCTTGGGACTGTCCCGTTTCCTACATAATCGTGTTGCATTTCCATGAACAGAGTTGACATGATAGTCTAATGCATTTCGATGTCAGCCGGGAACTCGTCCACAGACCACTGGAGGCGAATTAGGCCGTCCTTCTGCTGTGGTCAACAAAGCATTTCTGAACTGAAGTGGTCTGCAGGCGTGCGTCGAATTCAATAGATATAGGTCTGAGCCTTCGCCATTCCTACAGCGCCAGGCCAAGACGTACTGTAATGTGTACTGTGATAGTAATACACGCAGTTTGGCAAAAACAATCTTACACAAGACGCACGCACGCACAAGCACAAACACTCACGCACACGCGCACATGCACACGCTCACGCACATCTTAAACTTGTTTCTTCCAATTAATCGCCATAGTTTCTCCCGCACACTAAAATAACAACACGCTATTTACGCCAGCGGATGTTGGGATCACGAGTGCGCCATAATCACCGTAGTCAATTTAACTTTATTGACAAGACTAAGAATACGACATTGTTTTTATTCTGAATCGAACTCCCTTAGTTGTCAACAATTACGCAGTGAACACTGACTCTTCTTGACGACCCTCGCCGTCGTTGTGCTTTGATGTCACAAAACGCTTTATTCCATCATCTTTTGTACCGTACTGTATTCATGAAATATGGCACTTATGGTAAAAAAAACTACTGTATGAAGACGAATCCTTATGTCTTATTGCTAATTGTTACATATGTAAATATTAAACATAAAATGCGTTTATATTTAATTATATTTGCGCTTGATTATCATGTACAGGTCTGTATGTTCATTGATGTCTTCTCCTTCTTCTATTTCGCTTTGCAGCCATATAGGCTGAATAATACACGTAAGCGTGGAAAATAAAAAATACAATAAATTAGCAGAACATTAAATTACATATAAATAAACATATATACTTATTAAATTAAAAGCATTAAATTGCATATAAATAAACTCATAAAATAAAAAAGAAGTATGAAGAAAGAGCATTCATATGCATGTAAATAATAAATGCAATTAGGTCATATATTAATTAAAGTAAAATAAGTATACAATAAGTAAAATGTAGAATATTATAAAACGTTTTCGTGGTTTGGCATACTGCGAGTGATAAAATCCATACGGTATAACGCAGTTGCACCGAAGACGTCACATATTATTTATGTTTACATTAGTAGGCTGGCCCCCATGACAGTGATATTTAATATCTTAACGACTTGAAGTGATAGGTCAAAAATACGAATCTGGCTATGAGCGTCTCGCGAAGCTTTCTCCCAAGTCGTTGTCCCGCATCAGACAATTAGTGGTGCAGGTTTCGGCAGCTCCCGAATAGACGAGTGGATTTAACATTACGTCATCAGATCGATCGAATGTGACGCCGCTATGACGTCATCGGTCGCGCCAAATAAATGCCGAGGGACTAGTATAACCCGCGAGGGTCCCCTTCTGGCGATGGAGGTCGGGCAGGAAGGTCGTCAGGGTAGTGATTTCTCATTAATTTCGATTGAGTATACATTTTTTTAAATGAATCAAGATCGTATCTGTGTGAATTTATACTGCTTACGTATGCACAAACTGTGTGATAATTCTTAAAATAAAATGAACTGTTTGAATGATGTAAGTTCAAACTGGCGATATGCGCAGTCATGGGTGATAGGGAATGCAGTTTTGGTTTCAGCGGCTATAAATCGCAAGTAAAAACATAAAGAGGGACAGTACCTTTGTTGCGGGTACATTTCTTGCGGGTGTGTCCAGTTTGCTTCAACCCAACACAACATCAACACACTACCCCTCGAAAACACTATGGCAGTGTTTTCAACGTACGTTGAAAACAAAATAGTGGCCAAATTCAAAACACTCAAAACATTCAGCTAGCAAATTCGACAGACTCAGGTGTCATGCTACATTACATTTAAAACATATCTTCAGGTTGAACAAGATGACCATTCATAGGGAAAACATATCGTGTTTTATGTACATTGACCTACTAAATTTTTACCGAATATATTTGTGTAATTTGATGTGAACCGCTGCTGCTTTCAGACTCGAGATATGTCAGATTGTTTATAATGTACGATGGACATCTGTAGTGTTTTGAAGGTGTACGTTTTTGAAAGCCCCACACAGACCCCAGGGGCTGTCGGACGCGTATCTAAGGCTCGCTTCCTTCACAGCTATAAAAGGCGGTCTCTATGACGCCGCGTCGTCATTAGGTGATTTCCCACATGGAAACTTGCGGCTAACGGGCTTTTCTCGAGCAATTGCTGGCGGTGTGCGTTTGAGACTAGTGTGTCGCTGAAGCAAGGTTTATGACTGGTCGTCTCACTATACAGTGCAAAGGCTGGCTTGCTGCAACACTTGCTTGTGTCTTTCCTACGTCTTCGTCGTCGCCGCCGCCTTAATATTCACACGTGTCATATTTAACAATCTTGATTTTTTACATTACCATATGCTGCATTAAAAGTGCTTCAGAATTATGTACACCTTATCAGTGTGCGATAATTATGTCAGTCACAAACGCAATTTTCCTGGAGGCTGTATGGCGTAATCTGATAATTGTATATCCGAGATAATCGATAAATTCATTTGTCATTGAACGCTGGCGCATTCTGGGGCATATATGTCGATCATTTCGATTGGATACTCATCGTTTTGCAGCCACTACCGCTTCCTCCCACGCTACTGCCTCTACTGTAAATTTTGAAATAATCGTTAAAACATTGACACGTTTGGACAGCAGGGACATGTTTATGCACAATGCCTCAAGCCTGGGTATTAATCATATTCAATAAATGCGCAAAACAACAGTAGGGCACTGCTACCGACAAACACGTGTTTTCTCATGCGAAAACCGACATGGTTAAAAAAGAATACTCAGGTATGCGACACAAAGGGATTTTTTTTAGAAACAGATTACTGGGGCGTGATTTATTTTATATCGAAAGTTTAATGTACAACCAGGTCTTTGAAATATGACATGAATATAATGGTAAAAAGGTGATTTTTTTTATTTAGCGCGGTATCCAGACTTTTCAAATCCCTTTACAATTCACCCTGTGGCAGACCTTATCTGGGAAGAATCCAGCAACGAAGACTGTTTGTTCGCATATTCACATCTGTCTGTAGCCAGGTAGTCATTTTTACACAGTGAACTATGGCAAGTGGGGTGAACGAAACGGTAGCAAGAGGATTCGAACCCGGGTTCTTTCTATTGATTGTCCGATGTTCTAATCGCTACGCCACCGCGCCCCACGTATAACGTAAACAACATCAAGTTCTAACCGCTACGCCACCGCGCCCCACGTATAACGTAAACGACATCATGTTCTAACCGCTACGCCACCGCGCCCCACGTATAACGTAAACAACATCAAATTCTAACCGCTACGCCACCGCGCCCCACGTATAACGTAAACGACATCAAGTTCTAACCGCTACGCCACCGCGCCCCACGTATAACGTAAACAACATCATGTTCTAACCGCTACGCCACCGCGCCCCACGTATAACGTAAACGACATCAAGTTAATTCCTCAGATGCATCAGATTTTACGTAGCCTTTGCGGTTACTACACCTCGCATCTCGCATTCCCCCCGGGCCATTTCGTATGCCATTACGGCTGCTCCGCGGCCATGTTGGCTTACGTAACGGTCGACGTTATTTCCTCCAGGGTAAAGGTCTGACATCACCCAAGCCGGCCAGAGTGCTATTTAATGCAATTGCCTAGCCCGACGTGTTGATTTTATCAAGTAAATATGGCCAGTTAGGCAGACTGCGGCACACTTAGATGCATGCAGCAGACGATCTCGCGATAGTCGACCTACTCGGCTTAGTCAGATATGATATTATTACCCTTCGGTTAATAGCAATTTGATTTGAAGTATCATACTTGGAAGATACGTATATATAATGGACAGCTATATGAACAAGATTCGTTAGAAGAATGGTAAGATTCATGATGTGACATTTGCCTAGCAACCATAACAAAATGTCAGTCAAACAAACAAAAAATGTTCAGTGCAAATGTGAAGCTGACATATATTCCAATGTATCAATTTCAAACATTTATGTCGATTGCTGAACGGTTTCGGGAATGGCAGAGAGCGAATTTCACTAAGCTGATGCATGGTATCTGGATTTCAAATTGTCACTCTGTTACTGCGTCTCTCAATATATATGTAAACACGGTTGCTAAGACGACGATTGACAGAGGTCAGTATCGCGGTCCGTAGCAACCGAGAAAAGGTGCACGCCTAATTGCGATTGTGAGGTCAGAATGGATTTGACGATTGGCTTGCACATAGAGATTTAACAAGATTTAACAAGATTGCCATCCCAGACTACTAGTTCCAGATGGCAAGTGGACAAGAAGCCATCGGCTTATCGAAAGTCCAACAATTTGGTCATCTATGCATAGCCCGCCCTTATCAGATATCTGTCAATTCTATTTTTAAACATATTCACGCAAAAACTACTAGCTTTAACACAATCATTTGAGAGTTTGTTCCATTCAGTTATCACCCTCTGTGAGAATGAGTACTTTCTCATGTCCAGCATACATTGTTCCTTAACTAATGCTGCTTTGTGTCCTCTGGTTCTACTGCCATCTTTAAGTTTAAAGAACACATAACACTATTTTAAGCACTTCTATTTGGTCTCCTCTTAGTCTCCTGGTCTCTAGTGTTGTCAAACCACATTCTAATAAGTGGCTTTCCTAGCTAAGGTCTCCCAATTCTCGAATCATTTTAGTTGCTCGCCGTTGTATTCTTTCTAGCTTGTCTGTGTCTCTCTTACGATTTGGTCTCCATGCGCGTATGCAATATTCCAAATGTGGTCTAACTATTGCTCTGTACAGGGGAACAGTTACCTGTTTCTTAAAAGTGATAGTTCTCCTAATTAGCCCTATAATTTGATTACCTTTTGAAGCAGCAATCCCACATTGCTCTGAAACTTTCATGTCACCACTAAATGTTACTCCTAAGTCATTTTCTCTTGAGCATCCCCCATTTTATATTTTTCATCCATGTTTTAATATTCTATGTGTATGCATTTACACTTTCCAAAATTGAATAACATAATCTTGTAAACTTTGCTTATCTGCATCATTTGTAATATTTACGAATACTTTGGTGTCATCTGAAAATTTGAGTATTTTGCTAGATGTGTCATCTTCCAAATCATTTATATATATTAAAAATAGTATAGGTTCTAATACTGATCCCTGTAGTACCCCACTCAAAACAGATTTCCAGTTTGAAATCTCACCATCTACTATTACTCTCTGTATTCTGTGTGTAAACCATGTTTCTATCCAGTTGATTACATCATTACCTATGCCGTGGGCTTTTAGTCTTAGTAACATCCACTGGGAACCCATCATCTACCCAATTCGTAATTTCTTCCGACAAAAATAAGAGATTGGTTAGACATGACCTTGCTTTTAGGAACCCATGTTGAAATGAGTTTATTAATTTAAGTTTTACAAGGACTTCCACCATGTGGTCTCTAATTAATGTTTCGAGTAATTTGTATAAATTCACTGGTCCGTTGTTGTCTGACTTGTTCCTCGATCCCTTCTTATATAATGCGCATGTGAACATATATAGAAGCGCGTGGATGCACGCGCGAACGAACACACGCACACTTTTATGCAGGCGCACACGTTTTCTTTGTTACAGTAACGTATAACGATTGTTTCGGTAGTCTCTTTTTAAAACTATTTCTTCACTACGACATGCTTGCTTCAGTAACGTATAACGATTGTTTCGGTAGTCTCTTTTTAAAACTATTTCTTCACTACGACATGCTTGCTTCAGTAACGTATTGTTTCGGTCGTCTCGCTTTAAAACTGTTTCTTCACTACGACATGCTTGTTTCAGTAACGATTGTTTCGGTCGTCTCGCTTTAAAACTATTTCTTCACTACGACATGCTTGTTTCAGTAACGTATAACGATTGTTTCGGTCGTCTCGCTTTAAAACTATTTCTTCACTACGACATGCTTGCTCGTTGGTGAGAATGTGGTGTTCAGTTTAAAAAAAGTCATCGGATAAACTACTTATTTTCGAATACAACCAGTACACGTGCACTGTTCCGTTAATTAACCCACTACCAATATTGCTTAGACTATTCACACACAACAAATGTGAACCCAACTAACCCGATTTCTCGATGAGCTAAATTAATTGAGAATGGA
>OY759274.1:21107756-21147756 GCA_963662155.1 Lamellibrachia columna
GCCACTGACGTCCTATTCGTGATGATGCGTCCACGGTTGCGATTTCAAACATAGATGCAAACCGTAATATATTGTTTTAAAATCTATTACATTTTCGTTTTTTTGTGTGGAAAAAAGCATATTGTGGATAACATATGACAACTAACCGTTTGACCAGTGTGATCGCACACCCTTGGATTGCTGACGCGCACATCAAATACAAAAGCGTGTGTTTTGGTGGTACATGAGGAAGCCCTAGGGCCTAGACCATCTGAGATAAATAAGTGGCGATGATTGACAGAGACAGGAGCATAAAATATGATAACGTAAATTTTTACCCATTTTGTGATATGTTGTGAAGTGGGTTAATGCAGTACGTCAGTACAAGGTCAGGGTCGTCACCCTGGTGTCACAAGCTGCACGTAAAGGGTTCAGTGTTAACTGGTCGCGAGTACCCGGGGTTGACATTTCAACGTGGTACGAACGTTGACAAATGTATCCTCTCTACGAACTGAATAAATTTAAACAGTATAATCAGTATCAATGGCAACGTCCGTCGTCGGTCACAATTGATAATGTTTACCGTGCCATTTGCAATTACATAAGCTTCGTCTTCATTACCACATACGAGATGGACGCGAGCCAGAGCCCGACTGGATTCATGGCGATACGACACAGCTCCAGGCTCCCAGCCTTCCCTTAACATCAAGTCGATGATTGCTAAATTACAAGAGTACAACTGACCTGGCTTCGTGCAGCGGTCTAATGCCCGAGATAATCAAGATGCGACTGCCGGGAAGTTATAATTACAGCTTTCGTAATGACAGCAATGACCGCGAGGCCTAATTCGATCAAACAACTATTCACTTCGCCAAGTTGGCGAAACTGGCTGTGTCTAACTAAATTACATATATTAGCAAGCTAAGTCAGTCAACACTTTATGAAGAAGACGACCGTGATACTCATTGCGATAGTTACACTGTACGTTGTTGCATCGAGGGGCATAATCAGTACGTCACCACATAATCAGTACGTCACTACATAATCAGTACGTCACTGCGTAATCAATACGTCACTATATAATCAGTGCGTCACTACATAATCAGTACGTCACTACATAACCTGTAGCGTATTTGATCATCAAAACCAAACCAACACACATATATTTTCTTCGCCGGAGGGTGTACATTATGCACACTCGCGAAGTATGTTCGAAATAATAAGTATCATAGCTACCACTACGTCTCCCATTTGCAAAATGTTTCAACGTCATTTTGTAACGAGGACGACAGTCGCGACAGTCGCGGCGGGAGCTCACAATAGCGACATTTTAATGAGTATTTGTAATCACGTGACTTTTTTTATTATTAATGTAATTATTTATTGAATTATTAGTTTCCTTTTTAATGACAATGACATTTTATAATTTATATTTATTTATTAACATATTGATGTTTTTTTAACTTTCACTGAGCTTATGGCACATTTTGTTTTATGTTGAAATGTCACATTTATTCATTATATGATTCACTTCAGAATGGCATAACTAATACACACGTGCTTCATCTCACGTCAGTGTGGTGATCATGCTCTTAATAATAATTCAGGAGGATATATGGTGAGTCATTTACATGGTTTGCACTATTTTGCATTGCGGCGAACGCATTCCACTAACACGTTTTGGATAGATGATACGTACGTGACATCCCAATGAATTTGTCAGTCAAGCGTAAGTGACATCCCATTGAATTTGTCAGTCAAGCGTAGTTGCACATTTTAAAATGAGACACGCTGCTTACATTGACACGTTTAACATTTGTAACGTCAGTGAGGCTGACCTACACGTTCGACCATGGTCGATCGGACCGTGCAGTCGGTTGTCATTGACAATATTCAACACGAACATCGGACATATAACACTGGTATTTGTTCCTACGCTCTTCAATCTACTGGCTAGGACAAGGTAGGGTTGAATAATCGTGGGACATTGTCTTAGTTGGTCAAAATAACTGACCATGCGGCAAATCACTGGCTGACGAGTTCATCTGTCAATCAACGATTTTATGACAATATTCATGGTTTCATTTCAGCACCGTACATACGCTGACGCATATCATGCACACGTACGGTACGTGATTATTCGTGTTAAATGACACAGGCGCGTGCGCACGCAAACGCACACATACGCGAATGAACGCACGCACGCGCGCACGCACGCACACTTCTATTCTTCCATCCATCCCTCCCTTCCTCTCACTTGCACTCCATACGTTTCCTCCTTATTTGCAAACCAACACAAACACAATTCAATTAGCTGTGTGTGCATTGCAATGCTTGAGGCCACCCACATCCAATTAGCTGTGTGTGCATTGCAATGCTTGAGGCCACCCACATCCAATTTGCATGCCGAACGAACGTGCTTCAGTGTACTTACTTGACTTGGTGAGTTTGTAGCTGTTCGACACGTCGATGATCTTCGCGTAACAGTCGATCTTGAAGCCCGCCGTCGTCTGGTTGTTGTGCTTCCCGATCTCATAGCGGAAGGCCGTGTAGGCCTGCAGCGAGTTGTTGTCAAACAGTGCTCCTGGACACGACAAAAGAGAAGAACATTTCACCATCCGATGGACAGAAATCCAATACCTTTAGCTTTAAAAGTACATTGTCTGATCGTTTGTCAAACAGTGCTCCTGGACAAGAAAAAACACAATTTCTGATGATCAGAGATCCGCTATCTTTAGCCTTGGAAGTACAGCGTTACGTAATCTGCGTCAAGCATCAAGTTACGTTAAGTTCCTTCGTGAGATCCCTGGGAGAATTTCGAAATTGTCTGAATGAACGAATTTCCCCATTGGCCGCCGAGCAGGTCTGCAAAATGTCACCTCCAGCGCAAACAAAACTGATGGCGATGTGATGGAGAAAAACAAACAAACAAACAAACAAACAAACAAACAAACAAACAAACAAACAAACAAACAAGCAACCACAAACACAAATTGTTTTATTGTAAAAGTGTAAATATGTTCCAACACGTTGACCGTTCAAATGTATTTTAATAAACCACAATTTGTAATGTAATTTGACCAGTCTATGAATATTGACGTTGCAATTCAACGTGGAATGTAAACATGATATTTGAGTCGAATTATAATAACACATTCTGGTTCATTAAACACACATGGGCGAAAAAGGAGATAGAACCGATGTAGCTCAAGATGTACAACATGACATTACAGTAAAAACGAATATAATATATTTTACATTTAATGCTACATCAGCTGGGTGACTCAGCTACTGGAGTGTTATGGATGAGAAATAAATACAAACAAGAGCAATAGTAAAATCGTTATCGGGTGTCAGGAAATTCAGTCAGTTGACCAGAAAAGGAACAGTGGATTCGGTCAATTTGCAGAAGAGTTTCCTTTCGAATCGTTGTACCTCGAAGAACAAAACTGGATTCACAGAACGTATGTGTGCGCAAAGCAAACTATGAACTGCACCGCTGTGCAATGTGACATCTGGCTAAAGGCGTTTTCCAATTACGGCGACTTAAACCGAACCGTTTGTGAATTAATCAATCCATATGTACGGAAGCATGTACCGAGCAAAATGTTTTGCACTTCCGTTGTACGTGATATGCATGTACGTGTTCTCCCGTGTTTGATATATTGGACTATAGTAAAGGAAATGCCCCGACAAAAAGCGAATACTCTCAAAGAAAATGTTTACTAATATGATTGTTGCTCTCCTCTTTATTGCCGAAGTCCGGGGTGAGGCTGGCAACCATGCCCTTGTTCTTTATTGCCGAAGTCCGGGGTGAGGCTGACAACCAAGCCCTTGTTCTTTATTGCCGAAGTCCGGGGTGAGGCTGGCAACCATGCCCTTGTTCTTTATTGCCGAAGTCCGGGGTGAGGCTGGCAACCAAGCCCTTGTTCTTTATTGCCGAAGTCCGGGGTGAGGCTGGCAACCATGCCCTTGTTCTTTATTGCCGAAGTCCGGGGTGAGGCTGGCAACCATGCCCTTGTTCTTTATTGCCGAAGTCCGGGGTGAGGCTGGCAACCAAGCCCTTGTTCTTTATTGCCGAAGTCCGGGGTGAGGCTGGCAACCATGCCCTTGTTCTTTATTGCCGAAGTTCGGGGTGAGGCTGGCAACCATGCCCTTGTTCTTTATTGCCGAAGTCCGGGGTGAGGCTGGCAACCATGCCCTTGTTCTTTATTGCCGAAGTCCGGGGTGAGGCTGGCAACCAAGCCCTTGTTCTTTATTGCCGAAGTCCGGGGTGAGGCTGGCAACCATGCCCTTGTTCTTTATTGCCGAAGTCCGGGGTGAGGCTGACAACCAAGCCCTTGTTCTTTATTGCCGAAGTCCGGGGTGAGTGGCAACCATGCCCTTGTTCTTTATTGCCGAAGTCCGGGGTGAGGCTGGCAACCATGCCCTTGTTCTTTATTGCCGAAGTCCGGGGTGAGGCTGACAACCAAGCCCTTGTTCTTTATTGCCGAAGTCCGGGGTGAGGCTGGCAACCATGCCCTTGTTCTTTATTGCCGAAGTCCGGGGTGAGGCTGGCAACCATGCCCTTGTTCTTTATTGCCGAAGTCCGGGGTGAGGCTGACAACCAAGCCCTTGTTCTTTATTGCCGAAGTCCGGGGTGAGGCTGGCAACCATGCCCTTGTTCTTTATTGCCGAAGTCCGGGGTGAGGCTGGCAACCAAGCCCTTGTTCTTCGTCACTGCTCACGTTTCACTGCCGTCTCCACTAACCATATCATTCAATCTCGTTCTCCACCCGCCAAGTCTTTCTTCACGCAGTCCTCCCATCTCAATATCGGTCTTCCTCTTCTCCGTCTATCCTCAACTCTAAGAGCATCCAATCTTTTCGTCAACCGTATCCTTTCCATTCCTTCCTTCCAATGTCCAGCCCACGTGGACAGGCGCCTCACCAACTTCCTCGTGAAACTCTCTTTCACATCAGTTCCTCAATTCTTCGCTCCGATTATTCTTTTCACTTCTTCAATTATTCTCACCCAGTTATTCTTGCTGGTGTTACGCTGGAGCCAAGCCCCTGTCTTTCTAGCTTTATATATATATATATATATATATATATATATATATATATATATATATATATATATATATATATATATATATATATATATATATATATATATATATATATATATATATATATATATATATATATATATATATATATATATATATATATATATATATATATATATATATATGTATATATATATATATATATATACATATATATATATATATATATATATATATATATATATATATATATATATATATATATATATATATATATATAAAGCTAGAAAGACATATATATATATATATATATATATATATATATATATATATATATATATATATATATATATATGTATATATATATATATATATATACATATATATATATATATATATATATATATATATATATATATATATATATATATATATATATATATATATATATATATATATATATCCTATTATATCCCTCAAATTCCTGCATCTAAGGTCAATGAACATTCAACGGTAGGACTTAAATTCTCTCACTTTATTTTGTCTTGAATAATGTAGCATATAATAAATCTACAATAGCTGTCTGCCTGATGGGACACGTAAAGCACCGGCCTGCATCGTTTATGATATTGCATGATAGTGAATTAAATAGTTAATGATAGTGTCTCCCCCGATTCAATTACTGAATCTCAAAATGTCAAGTGTAAGCGATACTCACGTTGTACGTGCGTAGGAAACATCCGTGCCTAATTACCTAAATATAGGTTTATTCATTATTGATTTCCCTTTCCTAGTAAAGCGTCTAACAAGAAACGAAAGTACGCTTGACCTAGTTAAAGATCGAATGCGTTAGTCGCATGCATCTCTGAAGGAGACCAAATTGTGGACAGTTTCTTTTAGACACTGAGCGCTGTTGTGAGATAAATTAAGATTAAATTATTAATTAAATTAAGTTAAAACCAATTAAATAAGCTAAGTAGGTCAACATAAATTGAGATAAATTAAGACAAGTTAACCAATTAAATAACCAAAATAAAGTCAGATGAGTTAACACCTTAATAAAATAAATATGTAAAATACATGGTATGTGTTTTATCTCAGGCCAGGAGGATGAATCCTCGACGACATCTTTATGCCAATGAAATAGTTTTTTATAAAACAAATTTTGGTTCAACTTGCCGGCTCGTTTTCTACCAGTCAGGAACTTGTGCATACGTGTGAGTGTGTTAAATGAAGGAAAAACAAACCGTGGAAACTTTCTGTCTGAAGGAAGTTAACGAAGGCGGTAAAGCGTCCCACACATGGGTGGATCATATTGTGAAATCGGGATTTGTGAAACCAGGTTTGTGCACCGATGGAGATATTCGGATATGAAATAAATGGCATAGTTGTGCCAAGCGCTACATATGGACATTGCAGGCAGCCGTTGGCAGTTTAAAAACAAAACGTTGTAACTATTAATCACTATTTGAATTAAACCTTGAATTTGGAAAAAGTTCTCCGAAATAGATATCGTGAGAGGAAATGTTGATGTCTCAGCAAACCAGTTGAACACCAGCATAAGGTATTTCACGCGCTTAATGTGCTGCAATCGTAACATATGACAAAAGGCAATGGCTTGACCTTGTAACGAGGTTAAACCAGTGAGATTAAACATAACTAAGTCCTGCAAGTCAAGCTGGGTCATCGCAGGAAGAGAAACGCATTTGAAGTCACGAATAGAACTTGTTATCAACCAATAGGAATAAAATTAGAATTGATCAGACTTCAAGAAGACACGATTTGAGGGGAATCTGCCACAACGTCCACACTATTTTCGTCACGAAGGACACCGAGCAAAGGGGGACACTTCTGTCGCATGTTTTCAGCGACACTTAGTAATCAAATAATCAATACTTGCTAGATTTGCTGATGTCGTGCCACGTGTCGCGAGGGACATGCGAGAGGTGGACAAAACAACGACTAGGTTCGGCAAAGATAAGTCGTTGGAGCTTACTGCTCGAGGCCGAACATTCGTGACGCCAAGAGCACTCCGAACGTCTGACGAGCTTTGCCAAAATAAATATTTTCTAGGAACCGGTTACCTGTGATCGATCGCCCAGCCCCGGTCGGCTCGATGGCGTGTGTAGGCTATATAACTGCCGCTCACGACCAAATAGTCGCAACAGTGGGGGACGTAGACCGGTAATGGGAAATTGCGCATGCGCATTTGGTGCACCAAAACAAAGATGGCCGCTGAGATGTCGAATGCCTTACATGCTATTATAGCGGAGTCAATGCTAGCCATATGAATTAGTGAATTAATGTCGTTAGTTGGTTTACTACTTACTTTTAATGTTGCTTACTGACAAACATGGTTAATCTCCAAATCACGAACATTATCATTCGCTTATGATCAAACCAGAACCATGTAGTTACAACATTGAGTAATTGCTTGATTGTTTCGTTAAATGCTAAAACATGTTAATGGAATAACACATAAACACATGTTTTATGGATGTAGGTTGTCTTTTTCAAGAACAATTTCACGTGTTCCCTTTTTGTGTAGTGCGATCGATTTCAGGAGGCATATTCCACGGCGTAATGGAAATAATACTGTTTAATGTGCATGTTGGTACAAGCCAATGTTATCTTCATGCCAATCGTCAAGCTGCTGCTGCATCTGTTAGCTTGTCACTATATGTTAGCTTGTCACTATATGTTAGCTTCTCACTATATGTTAGCTTCTCACTATTATGCTTCTCAACAAGATACCTAACTAATCCAAAACGCGTTAAATGCCCCCCACAATTGCTAGAGTGGTCTTGTGTTGCCATCAAACTGTGGTGGAGGCAAAATATTGTTGTAGAAAAACGCATAATACGCACGCTATAGATTTGAGGTTTTCCTATTTATCGCATAAAAAGTGCGGAACGAAACACGATTTATCTCGAAACGCGCAACATGAATATATCGCGATTTGCTAATGTACGTCTTTTGAAGAATAAAGAAATCGACGACCGTCATCGGTGCTGCACTAAGTTAATTAGTCGTGGGTGTTGTCGTTGCAACACTGCTGAGTACACAACATAACGACACGCGCAAACGATCAACTAATGCTTTCCCTGAATGAACAATTAATATATATTAGGTGACTAAATGAAATGTTGGCGCCTCCACTGTTATGTTGATTACTTGCGTGGCGAGCCTGCTGACATAGTGCAGAATTAAGGCTTGGAATAATGAGCGAAGAAAATACTGAACGAAATAACAACACGTTGTGGTGCTTGGTTCGTGACGTATGCGCATTTTAATGGTGCAACGTCTGTTCGTTTGCTATGTTAAATTCACCTTATATAATACATATGACTTCGATGGTTTTGTTACGTCCCCAATGATTGAAACGGGACCAACACCTCCGAGTTACGACCGATATACCCGTTCCAATGTTGAAAGGCCAGTTTTCTGTACGCCAAACATACAGTGCCTGACTTTGAATCCGTTGCTCTGACATGAAGAGCGAACGTGTCCAACACTAAACTGTTGCGCCTATCTGACCGAAACTCGTGGATATCTGGTGATCTTTGTCATAGTAGGACAGTAGAATCATAACTGCGTGTGCGTGTGCGTGTGCGTGTGCGTGTGCGTGTGCGTGTGCGTGTGCGTGTGCGTGTGCGTGTGCGTGTGCGTGTGCGTGTGCGTGTGCGTGTGCGTGTGCGTGTGCGTGTGCGTGTGCGTGTGCGTGTGCGTGTGCGTGTGCGTGTGCGTGTGCGTGTGCGTGTGCGTGTGCGTGTGCGTGTGCGTGTGCGTGTGCGTGTGCGTGTGCGTGTGCGTGTGCGTGTGCGTGTGCGTGTGCGTGTGCGTGTGCGTGTGCGTGTGCGTGTGCGTGTGCGTGTGCGTGTGCGTGTGCGTGTGCGTGTGCGTGTGCGTGTGTTTACCATATCAGCACGGCTTAGGAAGAAAGGAATGTTTCGGCCAGTTAGTCGATAAACATCTACATGACTTGATAGCCTGTGTTGAGTGAACGTTTTCTCGCCATATTCTAACCAGATGTAGAAGTGGTGTATGCATGTTTGTGTATGTGTGTGTGTGTGTGTGTGTGTGTGTGTGTGTGTGTGTGTGTGTGTGTGTGTGTGTGTGTGTGTGTCCGTGTGCGTGTACGTGTGCGTGTGCGTGTGCGTGTGCGCGTGCGCGTGTGCGTGTGCGTGTGTGTGTGTTATACTCCAGTAATGGTACTTTTGCTGTATTACTGTGGCAAAACCTAAACTAGTCCCCGTTTAGTCATGTCACCGAAACCACGGAAAATTCATTATCTGGGCAACATATCAGAACAAGATGCATCAGCACTGAGGCGGCGAAAGTGAAAGCCAATATTCGGTGAACCTGACATGTGGTGTGCATGTCTGTAGAGAGGCAGACAAGACTGCGAATATTGTGACCCCAACCACGAATGGCTAACCGCGTCCTGAGGTTATTATACGCAATATGAACACTGCGCAGCTACATGAAAACGTCACCCACTCGTGAGTCACACAAAACGTCAAATACACCAGGCGCGCAGACCCATATACAACAGTGGCATATTTTTGTTATCAACCACATTCTCTCTGACATCAACATGCGAGCCCCCGGGCTTTCGGTAAATGTCTCACAGGTCAGCGTCATGGGTGTCGATCCACACTTCTGACACTCAAGGCTTCATATCTGATCTATTGTCCAATATTCAACATCGTCATACCGAAGGACAACATAGTGTCTTATTTGGGCGATAATGTGTCCATTTTGTCCACTGTGTTCAAATACCCACATTCTGGTAAACATTTTGACTATAGTAGGTTCGTATTTAGATATATACATATATGCACAGAGAAGGTTAGCAGGGTTTTAGTAGGATACACGTTCGTATTAACTATATAATTACTAACTATTGTTGTCTTCCATTACATATTTTTCGTTCTAATACGATTTATGCTTTTGCTTGCCTTCACCGCTTTATTCGCGTCCTTCATCACTTTGACCCCTCTATTCTAGGACACTGCCTTTATGTTTGCTACTGATAACTGAATGCAAGGGAGTATTATATTATATACTGTTTCCCTCTCTCTTTTCTGTACACTGTCTTTGTAGACAGTGACAACAAAGAAACGACAACAAGCACTAACACATCAGTAATAACAATAAACCACCGTTTATTATCACATAATCACAACATTTTATCAGTTATTTATAACTTACCGCGCTTGATTTAAGGCTTAATGGTTTTATAATAAGGTTAACAACTATTCAAAACGTAGGATAAGTGTGAAGCTTGCA
Source organism: Lamellibrachia columna (assembly GCA_963662155.1). Classification (NCBI taxonomy): domain Eukaryota; kingdom Metazoa; phylum Annelida; class Polychaeta; order Sabellida; family Siboglinidae; genus Lamellibrachia; species Lamellibrachia columna. The sequence goes on from OY759274.1 coordinate 21,118,078, forward strand.
GGCTACAGCAACGGCGAAAACAACAACAACAAGGCAACAACAACAAGGCAACAACAAGGCAACAACAACAAGGCAACAACAAGGTAATAACAACAAGGCAACAACAAGGCAACAACAACAATGCAACAACAACAAGGCAACAACAAGGCAACAACAAGGCAACAACAATGCAACAACAAGGCAACAACATCAAGGCAACAACAAGGCAACAACAACAAAGCAACAACAACTAGGCAACAACAAGGCAACAACAACAAGGCAACAACAACAAGGCAACAACAACAAGGCAACAACAACAAGGCAACAACAACAAGGCAACAACAACAAGGCAACAACAACAAGGCAACAACAACAAGGCAACAACAACAAGGCAACAACAAGGCAACAACAAGGCAACAACAAGGCAACAACAAGGCAACAACAAGGCAACAACAACAAGGCAACAACAACAAGGCAACAACAACTAGGCAACAACAACTAGGCAACAACAAGGCAACAGCAACAAGGCAACAACAACAAGGCAACAACAAGGTAACAACAACAAGGCAACAAAAAGGCAACAACAACAAGGCAACAAAAAGGCAACAACAAGGCAACAACAACAAGGCAACAACAAGGCAACAACAACAAGGCAACAACAAGGCAACAACAAAGCAGCAACAAGGCAACAAATAAAATCACAAAGTAATCTGCATAGAAAAACAATACCCCAAAGCAACAGAAAAACACACACAGACCAACAACAATCAATATAGGGTATGCAAGTCTCGTAGCCTAGTTTTATCAGTATGGAAGGTATAGTTATTACAATTTATTGTGTACTATTCAATGGATTGTTACATAATTTACAGTAAACAACATTGGAACTATATGTTTAATTATTTCCTATTCACTGTATTTGATGCTGTAATATACCGCGGACTCTAATAATGGTGTCTCCATCTGTAGCTATAACCCACCCATCAGATACAGTCACAACAGAAGCTTCATAAGTAAAGTAAAATACTTAAAGTTTCTACAATCATAAGAGCTTATGCATAGACAATACTTATTCTAATCACAATGTTTGTTGATCAGAAGGAACAACATTGTCAGACAAACTTAAAGAGTCAGAAATGTAATTTCCCAATGAATTGTCGCTAAAAAAATATTTAAACATCGGATCTCGCTTCAGATATATTTAAACATACTATGGATTACCACTAAAACTGTTCACGTGTGGAATCAGTTGTAGAATCTTAAATAGTTATGCCTAACAAGGTGTCTAAATGCACATAAGCCCACAAAGCTCATGTCCCCAAACGGACTGTTTTTAGTAAAGTAAACAGATGTGTTATACATGTAGATTTTGCTATGCCGGCAGTGCTCTAGCGATAATACATGGTATCCTGTAGTAAATAACTCTCAAACGATTACCGTGAACATTCCTATATATAAATTATCGGTCTGAAACCAGAAACATTTAAACCGTTTGGTGTAAGTTCTGCGAGTACACTAAAAAACAAAATATAGTCCTATTCTTTACACAGGCATCAAAACAACCGAGGCCGCCAGTGGACTCCAGAGCTGAAACCAAGTCACAAGACTTACGTTCCCTATACAAACATGATGCACACAGCACTAGCACTACAAGCGTTTGTTGTTCACCAGACAACACTAACACCACGACACTATAAGTGTTTGTTGTTCATCAGACAACGCTAACACCACGACACTATAAGTGTTTGTTGTCCACCAGACAACACTAACACCACTACACTATAAGTGTTTGTTGTCCACCAGACAACACTAACACCACGACACTATAAGTGTTTGTTGTCCACCAGACAACACTAACACCACTACACTATAAGTGTTTGTTGTCCACCAGACAACACTAACACCACGACACTATAAGTGTTTGTTGTCCAGCACAAATCCACTCCTCTCTTCGCGGCGAGTGGCTGGCGACATGACGACAACAACACGGACGTTAGTAATTGGCAATTTCCTGCTTAAAATGTTTCCAGTCGTATATCTTGTCGGGATCAGCAAGATTTCTTCAACGGCCGGGACAGCATCCATCACCGGTTGTCAACGTGTCATGAATATATTCATAATAAGAACGCGCTTGTGGTCACTGCAAGGTGCACTCGGCCAGCCAGCGATAACGCTGTTCTCAGCATTCAGGACACGTTGCTTCGCGCATAGGCAAGAGCCTCGCCGTTCTCTTACAGGGAAAGACGACCGTCCTAGGCGCTGATAGAGTATATTTCTAGGCTATTTGGAACTTTATTATATTGCAGTACGCACAAACAATAACACGCATTCAGTGTTTATGATAATTAACATACAGGCATATCACTAAGGTTACTAACTAATAAACATGTACACGTACCCATTTATGACGTGATTCGATACGAAAACATCATTTTGTGACGTCACTGGCACCGCAAGAAGTTGATTACTGACAATATTTGACGATAAACGCACGCACAATCAATTACGTATACTTGGTACACATTTGTTCAGCTTATTAATGACAATATTCAAATGGTATGTCACGGATCACAAAGTTAAGGGGGGTAATAGCGAGTCAGGTTTAGATCGTAGGTTACGACTCACATATGAATCGGAATCGTCAACTTGATTGTCATGCCTACGGGACGTACTCTCCCACTAGTTCGCGCTCGTTTTTGCAGTCAGGACACGTTGCCATCGACAGCCTTCGATCACAATTCCAGCTCTTGTTGGCTAGGGACGGGTCGGATGATTTTGGTGAAGCTAGTTAGAGATGGTGGGCCTACTTTCCATTAGCTGAGGGATGGGTCGGACGATTTTGGCGACGCTAGTTAGAGATGGTTTGCTTACTTTCCATTAGCTGAGGGATGGGTCGGGCGATTTTGGCGACGCTAGTTAGAGATGGTGTTCTTACTGTCCATTAGCCGATGGTCTTATGTTGGCTGGTGTTTTTTTGTCGTTAGCAATGTAAATATGATTCGGAGATGGGCCACAGAAGACATGTACATATAGGTTATTCTGTGACTAACTGTCAAGAGAACTGTACGACCATATTATAAATGGTTCCTGGCGTCATCAGTAATCCTACATATCCATCAGTGTCCTTCGGCGTGCAACTGTATTGGATGTTCCACAGCATGGAAATTACATGGCAAGTAGAATGCATGTAGAACGGCATTCACTCCGTTGTGGGGAACGTCAGCGCCTCGACTACGAAGTACCCTGACGGTCTTTACTATATACAATACAAAATGATCCGGTGGGCATACCCGGTGACCGGTACCTGGCTCCACTGACCAGACATGTCCTTCGTCTTTCTAAAAAGTGCAATTACCAAGTGTCACTTGGACGACGTAGTACCTACAAAAACGCCCTTTCCCACGCACCATGCGTGAACGGAACAACTGACAAGAAACGGCCATCTTAGCTCCCAGAACTGACAACATTAAAGACCAGTACAACCATACGTCTTCACATTCGCTCGTTAAACGCTCGTTAAAGAGCCCAGTCAGAAACTACGAAGAAGCAGAAACGGAAGACAGACACTCACCGATGGGTATTCTCGTCGGTAAGGAATTCGCGATCGTCGCCAGCACGACCAAATGATTCCAGAACGACAGAAGTATGCGTGCATATATCATGTTATCGCTCTTGCTGTTGGCGGCGAGCGGGGAAAATAGAAACAAACAAGCTCTCCATGCGACATCGGTGTCTGTCCGAAGCCACCGCTCATTCGACACACGCCGAGACGGTTCCGTGCAGCAGCGAACGCCACATGGCTGTGAGTGGAGAACACGATCGCGATCGGAAGGCTAGCGATGGCCAAGTTTCGTTCGGCGCTCGCGATGAGACCGTCCAACGTCCGACAAAGTCACTGTGGAGGCGTCATAGCGCGGCGCTTGAAGCCGGAGCCGCGGCGCATGCGCGTCACGAATGCAGCGGCCGCGGTGACAATGTGGGTCTGCGTGGTTGATCCGGCAGTGACGTGCTCTCTGTGAGTGTGTGTGTGTGTGTGTGTGTGTGTGTGTGTGTGTGTGTGTGTGTGTGTGTGTGTGTGTGTGTGTGTGTGTGTGTGTGTGTGTGTGTGTGTGTGTGTGTGTGTGTTCGTTCGTCGTTCACTGCCCTTGCCAGCGAGTTGTTACCGGATGCCTTAGATGACGCCTGGGCTCCATCAACACGCGCGGACGTCGCAACTATAAATTTCCTGACGGTTAATTTTCCATAATAATGTGCTCTGCAGCTCGCGTCGCTTACACAAACGCGGGTATTTGTTACATACATTAGTAACAATATCCACAGGCTGGGTTCGGTAAACGAACGAGATGGGTTTTGTCGTACCGTTTGATAACGCTGAAAATGTGTTGTTTTTATTTAAATAACGTGTCCTCAACATAGCCTATAGGGTGCCCAGTGATTCACCATTGTCCACTATTCATATTTCCTTCACATCGTATATCTACATTAATCTGCCTACACTATCCATTATGTTGACATGTTTGTTTTATACAATGTGATTCACCATTGTCCACTATTCATATTTCCTTCACACGCACACACACACGCACACACACACACACACACACACACACACACACACACACACACACACACACACACACACACACACACACACACACACACACACACACACACACACACACACACACACACACACACACACACACACACACACACACACACACACACACACACACACACACACACACACACACACACACACACACACACACACACACACACACACACACACACACACACACACACACACACACACACACACACACTGTGTGTATGATTCATTTGAATGAAGTGCCAGTGATTTTCAGACGATATCTCTTTTAGCAATATTTCGCTGTCTATAGAATGTATTTAGAAAATTTTTTCAGAAGGGTTTCAAATGGCAGAGGTCCTTAATGAGTATTTCAGCTCAGTTTTTACCACAGAATATATCAGCTCACTTCCAGTTCCATTTACTAAATTTGAGGGTAATAAATCAGAACATTTGGGGTAGTTATTTGTAAATCCTGAATTGATAGAAAAGAAAATTAAGAAGATGAAAAATAATAAATCACCTGGAGTTGATGGGATACCACCAAAACTGCTTAAGGAAATTTGTGAGCAAATTAGTACACCACTTGCAAAAGTGTTTTAACTTGTCACTAGAAGAAGGAATAGTTCCTTCAAAATGGAAAGAAGCGAACATTACACCGCTATTTAAGAAAGGACCGAGGAACAAACCTGAAAAATACAGACCATTGAGTTTAACATCAGTTGTATGTAAATTACTCGAAACATTAATTAGAAACCACATGGTAGAATTCCTTGTAAAACATAAATTAATAAATACATCTCAACATGGGTTCCTAAAAGCAAGGTTGTCTATTTAGATTATGTGAGGTCACAAAAGGCAACGAGATTCAACCGGTAAGCATTGATGTTCGCCAGACTGCCACTGTAGAAGATGTCTCGACGGTACATCATGCCGGACGAACCAGCTGGTGGAGAACATATGAACTACACTTTAATAGAGCTATCTGTGACATCAGTTACAACATGGAACATCACACATCAGAGGGGAACTGCATTCAGAACTTTGAAGGTTGAATCGTGTTACTCTGACGCAAGTTAGTGACACAATTACTCAATGACTCTCTGGCCAAAACTTCCGTCTTGATAGAAAAGAAAATTAAGAAGATGAAAAATAATAAATCACCTGGAGTTGATGGGATACCACCAAAACTGCTTAAGGAAATTTGTGAGCAAATTAGTACACCACTTGCAAAAGTGTTTTAACTTGTCACTAGAAGAAGGAATATTTCCTTCAAAATGGAAAGAAGCGAACATTACACCGCTATTTAAGAAAGGACCGAGGAACAAACCTGAAAAATACAGACCATTGAGTTTAACATCAGTTGTATGTAAATTACTCGAAACATTAATTAGAAACCACATGGTAGAATTCCTTGTAAAACATAAATTAATAAATACATCTCAACATGGGTTCCTAAAAGCAAGGTTGTCTATTTAGATTATCAGAAAGCTTTCGATAAAGTGCCACATCAAAGATTGTTACTTAAACTAAAAGCCCATGGTATAGGTAATTATGTAATCAATTGGATAGAAAAGTGGCACAGAAGACAGAGAGTAATAGTAGATGGTGAGATTTCAAAACTGGAAATCTGTTTTGAGTCGGGCACCACAGGGATCAGTATTATGAACCATGCTATTTTAAATATATAATCAGTATAGGGCCCTCTACTGTTTTTAATATATATAAATGATTTGGAAGATGACGTATCTAGCAAATAACTGAAATTTGCAGATGACACAAAAGTATTCAGAAAGGTTACTAATGTTACAGATAAACAAAGTTTACAGAATGACCTAGATAAATTAGTTAAATGGTCAAAAATATGGCAAATGTTATTAAATTTTGGGAAGTGTAAATGCATACATATATGGCATGGAAACATGGACGAAAAATGTAAAATGGGGATGCTGTACTAGGTAGAACCACACAAGAAAAGGACTTAGGTGTAACATTTTGTGCTAACATGAAAGTTTCAGTGCAATGTGGGATTGCTGCTTCAAAAGGAAATAAAATTTTAGGGTTAATTAGGAGAACTATCACGTATAAGGAGAAACAGCTAATTGTACCCCTGTACAAATCAATAGTTAGACCACATTTGGAATATTGTATACAAGCATGGAGGTCGTATCTTAAGAAGGACATTGACAAACTAGAAAGAATACAACGAAAAACAATTAAAATTATTCCAGAATTAAGAGACCTTAGTTTTGAAAGCCGCTTATCACAATGTGGTTTGCCAACACTAGAGACCAGGAAACTAAGAGGAGACCAAATAGAAGTTTTTAAAATAGTGAACGGTTATGAGGATGTTGATAGGAATATGTTCTTCAAACTTAAAGAAAGCAGTAGAACCAGAGGACACAAAGCAGCATTAGTTAAGGAGCAGTGTAGGTTGGACATGAGAAAGTACTCTTTCTCACAGAGGGTGATAAATGAATGGAACAAACAGCCAAATGATTGTGTTAATGCTAGTAGTGTGAATATGTTTAAAAATATAATTGACAGATATATGATAAGGGCGGGTTACACATAAATGATAAAATTGTTGGACTCTCGATAAGCCTATGACTTCCTTGTCCACTTGCCATCTGGCACGTGTTGTTTGGGATGGCAATCTTGTTAAATCTTGTTAAATATTGAAGCATTTTCATTGATTTGCAATTGTCTTGTTACAGTTTTGCAATTATAAATTGATACGTGATAGTTTATTACAGTTGCTTATTTTTAATTTGTATAATATGGTGGCTCCCATGACAGCGACAATTGTTGTCTTAATGGAAGTTTCCATGACGTCATGATTTTTTATTATGTTTATCTAAATAAAGACGTATAAGTATGAGCAGAGAATGTAAACAAATTGGAAGCAACATGAAATACAATAACACTGTAGCAAAGGGGAAAGTAGATTATAATAGTGATCAGTCCCGGAATGGGTCAACGACACGGCAGCCAGAGAAAACCCGGGCATCGTTTTAATGGCAGTCGCCACTGCGCTGAAGGCAACAGCGAATGCCTGACGTTGGCTTCATTAGATTTCCATTGATCGGACGCGAAACGAAAGCCTCCCTCCCCGTAGACGTCGGGTTGCAGTCGAGCTGGTGTCAGCCCCATTCAGGCTGACTGTTCCTCGTGAGCAGTGGCCTCCGCGGAGCAACAGAAAAGCTTCGCGTTCGAGGCGAGAACCTCGGCGAGTTGTTCTTGTGGGTTTCTCCGCTACAAGTCCGGTCCGGTGTCTACTTGAGGCTAATAGGGATGATCCTCATGCGCAGTGTGACATCTTGATACCGGTCGTTAGTGTCGTGTTATACGATGTGTATTCGTTGGACCCAGTGATTGTCGGTTGTGTTAATTCGATTGGCTGACTTTATTTGTTTCCTATAACTGTTGAGATGTTTATTGTGATTGAGCGAGATTGTCGTAGAACAGTAACCTCCACACGACACGAGTTGCGTTGTTTTACAACTTTGCATTGACGCAGGAAGATACGTATTGCATAGTATCAACTTATTGCATAGTATCAACTTATTGCATAGTATCAATTTATTGCATAGTATCAACTTATTGCATAGTATCAACTTATTGCATAGTATCAACTGTAGCCTTCGTATGAAGTTTGGACCAACGGTAGGAAGAGCAGGAACAAACACACATGGATGACCACAACGGAGGGAGATCTGATCACGTCTATTTAGCGTAGAGAACATGAAATAATGGTTGGGCGGACGGAGATATCTGGAGCAGGAGGAAGGCAAGAATGGAGGGATGGAAAGCTATATAAAGAAAACAACATTGAATGGGCAGTTAAATCTAAATAGCAACTCCCGTAAATGTCGGTGTCCATTGCAGGAGTTTATCGGTGAAATTTCATTGTACATGGAACAGCCAAGTTATCCCCTATTTACATATATTTTTGATGAATATATGCTAATCACCAAATGGATTGTTCTCACTGCAACGTTACGAAGCACTTAACACTGCGCCGTTATTCCATCTCGCAATAGCCCTGCAGGCATGGTGAAGTGCAGAAACAACTAACAGGATTCTGCGTCGGTCACGGAACTTTATTGGACTCATAAATGTCGCAGTATTGTAGCGATGCATTACCGTTGTCTACGGCGTTTGACGCGTCTCCGACATGATTACACCGGCTGTCCATCAACTGCGACGGTTGTGATCACAGCGAAGATGGATACTCACATAAAGTTGTTTGCTCTGAAACAGTGTAGACCAAACTCATTTCGTTCATGACCGACTGCTGTCCGAATGCAGCCCAGATGGTCGGGCCGAACTAATATAATGGTTGAACTTACTGGACCATTGATCTATGTGTAGTGGCGTTCAGTGATCAGCGGTTTGTGGCATATGGAACAACATGATACCGGAATAACATTTCAGGGGTATTGTTAACACAATACGTAATTCAATAGTTAACTGACTATATATAATATGCTGGATCTGCCATACGCTATACTTTTACAGGAAATAAGATCACGCAGGTGAATCAGTATGGATTACATTAAAATAATGTGTCCTTTGACGATTTAACGTGATAGTTAACAATAGTTAGCGCGCAAAATAGTTAATTCGTGCTATGCAGCGCCAGTGGTGTGGATATTGTCTATGTTTTGAATTAAAACAAACTGGCATGAAATCATACGGTTGATTACTCATTGATAATCGTCTCATTTGAAGATTGTGCGTCATTGTCCAAATATGTTACTGCGGAAGTTTTGGGCTATATATATCGTAGCAAGTGCTTTTGTTCATAACGATGGTTAGTTAAGACACATTTGGGCGGCCAAGCATCGACAACACAGTACCCAGCTGACACGAGGCAGACACCTGTTCGAACAAAATGTCACAGTTGAATGTCAATGTTCGACGAACAAGAGAACACCAACCAGTGTTCCTTGGCAGGCTACGTAACAAGACATTTGTCTTGGCTGCAACGCGGCCATCTGACCTGACAACATCGATATCTGCTTACCTTTGTCCCAAGATCATTAGCGTCGATCGGCTGATGGTATCGGAAGACGGCATAGGTGATTGGTTGGTAACGATTACAACTATGATAATCGACTAAGCGAATCCTGTTTCTTTTGTGGATTGTGTAGGACACAAATGACAAATGTTTAAGGACCATTCTTAATTTTAATATAAACATTTAATAAACACGATCCGGGATCTGGACATTGGGCAGTGTCCACCTGGTCGCTAGTCCAACTCTGCGATATTTGTGTACCAGGTAACTCTGCGTGTAGAAACACAACATTGACCAGGCATTTAGGCAACTACGCGCTCCATCCGGCCATGAATACCGGGGACGTTGTCCAAAACAGCCTGTTGAGAAAATATTATTTAAGATAATATTGGCACATATGCAGCGCGTCTTTGACACCGACAAGCTGGATTAATGACTTGATAGATCGGGCAATTTCCTGACGTTTACGCAGCGCGTGCAGCGTTTATTCCCAGCTGCCGATGCATGAGACACTTCTAATAATGTTTCCGAATCGCAGACACGATTTATTCAGAATCGAGTTGCTGCGTTGGCCAAGTCTTGAGTATGTAGTGCGTTATCATATCGCCACCACTGACTCCCTAGTGAGAATGACCAAGCGATATAGGTAATTGCGTAGGATGGACATAAATATAAATATTTACCAGTGTATGCGTGCGCGCGTTTGTGTGTGTTTATATATATATATATATATATATATATATATATATATATATATATATATATATATACATACATATATATACATACATATATATATATATATATATATATATATATATATATATATATATATATATATATATATATATATATATATATATGGGTAAGTTTTTCCCAAAGTGTACAATCGGCCAAGTCCACGCATTAAAAATTGGCTGTCAAATTGGCTGTAATTCTCAATAATTTATCCTAAAAGAGGAAGTCTTCATCTTTCAGGGAATGTCCATTATACTGACTTACTCCCAGGGATTCAGTTTTTATAGCCTGTCAAACATTTAGTCCTTTTTGGGTGGAACGTACGATATGAAAATAACCTTAGCTGATAAAATGGCCTATAACTAGTATTGTTCTGAGCTAAATGCGCCAGAAACACATTTGCAAAATAAGGACAGTGTATAAAGTTGATACTAGAAAAAATCGTTTCATTCTCTTAAAACAAATATGAAATATGGTCGGTTGAAATTTGGGTAGAAATTTGAAACATCGACAGTAAGGTGTCATTTTTAAACCTACATTTCGTAAACTTCATAGTATTCATGACAAGTTGTTAATTCTAAAAAAAAAAAAAAATTATTTATAAAAATTGTCAAAACTCGCGTGTGAACAACCTCAGTCACCTTCTTTGGGGGTCCAAAGGCAAACTTGCTCCAAACCTTTCAATATATTCAAATGTGGATGGAATTTTCATATGAACTTAGTTTGGAGTACCGTTTACTGTGCTAAACACCATCCCTGATATGTCTTCTAATTAAAACAATTTTATCTCTCCTCGAGAATAAAATATCAACTCTATCAACAACTGGCTGGGGAGGCAGGAGGTGGCGCAGGAGGTGGGGTCTCCACGTCTGGCGGCTGGGGGGTAGAAGGCGGCGCAGGAGGTGGGGTCTCCACGGCTGTCGGCTGGGGGATAGAAGGCGGCGCAGGAGGTGGGGTCTCCACGGCTGGCGGCTGGGGGTAGGGCGGCGCAGGATATGGGGTCTCCACGGCTGGCGGCTGAGGGGTAGAAGGCGGCGCAGGAGGTGGGTTCTCCACGGCTGGCGACTGGGGGGTAGAAGGCGGCGCACGAGGTGGGGTCTCCACGGCTGGCGGCTGGGGGGTAGAAGGCGGCGCACGAGGTGGGGTCTCCACGGCTGGCGACTGGGGGGTAGAAGGCGGCGCACGAGGTGGGGTCTCCACGGCTGGGGGCTGGGGGGTAGAAGGCGGCGCAGGAGGTGGGGTCTCCACGGCTGGCGGCTGGGGGGGTAGAAGGCGGCGCAGGAGGTGGGGTCTCCACGGATGGCGGCTGGGGGGGGGTAGAAGGCGGCGCAGGAGGTGGGGTCTCCACGGCTGGCGGCTGGGGGGTAGAAGGCGGCGCAGGAGGTGGGGTCTCCACTGCTGGCGGCTGGGGGGGTAGAAGGCGGCGCAGGATGTGGGGTCTCCACGGCTGGCGGCTGGGGGGTAGAAGGCGGCGCAGGAGGTGGGGTCTCCACGGCTGGCGGCTGGGGGGTAGAAGGCGGCGCAGGAGGTGGGGTCTCCACGGCTGGTGTGTAGAAGGCGGCGCAGGAGGTGGGGTCTCCACGGCTGGCGGCTGGGGGGTAGAAGGCGGCGCAGGAGGTGGGGTCTCCACGACTGGCGGCTGGGGGGTAGAAGGCGGCGCAGGAGGTGGGGTCTCCACGGCTGGCGGCTGGGGGGTAGAAGGCGGCGCAGGAGGTGGGGTCTCCACGGCTGGCGGCTGGGGGGTAGAAGGCGGCGCAGGAGGTGGGGTCTCCACGACTGGCGGCTGGGGGGTAGAAGGCGGCGCAGGAGGTGGGGTCTCCACGGCTGGCGGCTGGGGGTAGAAGGCGGCGCAGGAGGTGGGGTCTCCACGGCTGGCGGCTGGGGGGTAGAAGGCGGCGCAGGAGGTGAGGTCTCCACGGTCACGCGTGTGCCAAGACTCTGCAGAAAGTCCTCGTAAGTAACCTCGATTGTCGACTTGGCCTTCTCCGACTTCATAGCCTCCTTCACTATCTCTATCTCTCTACGCACCGTGACACTTCATTATCGCTGTCCTTTCTTGTTTCCTCTGAAAACTAATGACGTAGTACAGGTGGGACTTTCTTGGTGTGCGAGCTCCTTTTTTGTACTAGTTTTCTTGCAAGAAAATATGTGGAATAAAATATGTAAACATGTAATTCAAAATGTGAAAGAAATACCAGATAAAATCCAATGACAAAACTAACTTTACATAAATTAGATTTCATCAATGAGTGCGGTCCGGGTAGACATTCTGCTGGACGGCTGCGACCCACTGCTGTTCTCAACGGACTGCAACCACATCAGATAAATGCTGTAACAATGTACATGGAAAAAAACATATGGATAAACATTTACAAAGTACATTGATGATTGATCTGAGAGCATTTTATTTATGTGTGTTACCAAGGAAAAGCAATTCGTAAATTAGGCCTACTTGTCTGTCCAGTGTTGAGGAGTTGTAGGCAGCTTCGTCGTCGGTGTCAGTGTCGGTGTCAGTGTCGGTGTCAGACTCTGTTACTGGTGGGGCCTTCCTACGTTCCATCCTGGCCTTCTTCGACATTGTCGCTGGACCTTTCCCTTTCCCCTAAAATACAGATGTTTAAATATAAAATGCAGTGAATGCCATAAGAAATGGAACTACATAAAATAATTGCCAATACAAGGTAAAATGCAAGCTGATAATTTTATTTACAAACACCCATAAATGTATTTAACCGTCTGTTTATTTGTACCTGTACAATTTAATGTATCTCTAATATCTTTATCACATATCTAAATTCATCAGAATATTAACAGTTGCACCTTTCTTGTAGAGCGGCGTGTGACTTGAGGTGGTGCTGTCTGTGGTTCTGCCTCCTGTTCGGCCTCTGGTTCGAATTCTTGCAATGCACCCTCTATTTCAGGCACCGGTTCTGCACCCTCTTCTTTGTCCTGTACCTTTCCTTCCGCTTCCTAGCCAACTCTCGCTTTTTTTCCTTCTCGTCCTCCGTATCTTCCTCCTTTTGGCGTTCTCGAAGGTCCCTGAACCGAGCAGCCTCACTCTCCCAACACATTTGTTCGCCAACTTGTGACTAGGCCTGTGTCTGCGTTCGTACCATCTTCTGCCTTTTAAATTTCGTAGCAGTAGTTGTTGTAGCTGTTGTAGTTTTTGGAGGAGTAGTAGCAGACTTGCACGTCTGTAGTAAATATAATAAAAAATGATGGGAAAATCAATATTTTAGTTAAAAAAATAGCAATGTGATAGAACACCTGAAAAAAGTTATAAATAATTTTTTTTTTATTATTTCCTATACGATACATCTATGGTGCATCTTTTTTGTGAATGTTCATACATGTTTGACTTCTAGAACATTCTGTAAGTGGGCGGAACGTACGATATGCAAATTATGTGTCAGAAACCATTGTTTAGGTTGGATCATTGTATCAAACCCAATGAAACGTGTGATATACTAAAGGTACTTAAAAAGGATGTACAAAAAGCATACACTGACTGTTGGTTACAGCAATGAAATCAGACCATACAATCATAACGTACAATATATATATATATATATATATATATATATATATATATATATATATATGGTAATATATAGTATTATGCATAAATATTATACATACATGTTTTAGCACTGCTTTAGAAGTGTAGCTTTACAATTATGACGGCGGCCTCAGACTAGACTTAATAGTTTCAGTACCATAATTAAAACATTTGTAGCTACATGACATATTTGAAATTGCTCAGCTTTCACGAATCAAACACTAAAAACATAGACATACAAATTCATGCAAGGAACAACGACAGGAAATCATTGCTAAAAGTTGAATATCATAATTATTTACTGTTGCTTGATTAATGCATTCTAACCTTAGGCAATGACCTGGTTGGTTGTTGCAACAACGCATGTTTTTGCACCAACGCATGTTGTTGCACCAACGCATGTTGTTGCACCAACGCACACAATGACACATATCGTGGTTGTAATCAAGGACATGCTATCCGTCACTGATTTATCGTATGAGACATCGCTGCTTCATTGTGGAAGGCACGGTGAAGTCCATAACAACGCATTGGTTAAAACACTGATGCATTTTTGACGTCTATGTCAATTACTAAAATCTGATTAACGCTGCGAAATCTTCGCTAGGTATGGAAAAGTCCATAAAAGCGCATTGTAAATTATATTGATGAGATGTTGACATTGTGCGAATCCGAATAATGAATAACGAAAAAATCCATAGCAGCGCAATAGAAAAATGCCTGGACCGAGCACTGCTGATTTCATCACTTATTCTGATATATGTATATATATATATATATATATATATATATATATATATATATATATATATATATATATATATATATATATATATATATATATATATATATATATATATATATATATATATATATATATATATATATATATATATAGGTATATATATATAGATAGATAGATAGAGAGATAGACAGATAGATAGGGAGATCGATGGAGGGAGAGACATCTACTGAGAAGGCAGTGCTAACGAACACAAATTGCGTGCCAAGTCTATAACACGCTAACAAACCTCGGTAAAAACAACGCGCAGATTATGGGCCACTCTCCAAAATTGTCTGACAGTTCGTTTTGAAGTGTCCCCGCCTTGTTGCTTGTGAAACATAAATCCCTCTAACCACCCAACCTTTGCCCAGAATTTCCGTTACTCTTGAGTCTTGAGGACCGTGCTCATCATTTGGCTTCGATATTTATTTATTTTTCGTACATAGCCTGTTGCGCCACTACTCGGCAAAACAATGGGTAACTAAACTTGCCCCTCCCCCTTTGGGATTGAGCGCTTGCTTCTTCAATGCGGCCTTCTCGTCAAGTTTTGTTTTCACTTTCGCACTGCTGCGGTCGGCGACATTTCGACGGCGTTTCGTGTCCATCCTCGTCTGCGTAACGATCTTCGCATCGTCGTCGGGCAGCTCTCTTGGACCGTTCATCGGTAGTCGGTAGAGCCGACAGGTTTATCAAGTAGGCGATTGCACGATTTCGTTTTCACCCGCTTCAGACATGGGAAGCTGCGCTCCAGCCGCTAGCCAACGGAATGCCGAGTGAAATCGAGGTAAGTCACCGGATTTCAGGATATAAACATTTGAAGGACGGATCCTTATACATCACAACGCGATCGTCGATGTTCGAAAACAGCTTTACACGTTACAAAGACCAAGGTCCTTCGCGATGTTCTCGTCGTTGTTACTGAGCTCACCGACCTCTCCTGCGAATCAATGTCAGTCGGCACAAATGTTGTCCAGAACGCTTTGTGAGCTTGAAATGTCTTCCTCTGCGTCCTTGCACAATCGCACTGATGCACTGATTTGCGCAAAGTGCACAGACCCTTCCAGGAAAATCTTGCTCAGCGCGGACAAATGCAGTAGCACAACCGACAGCAGATGCTAACAGAACTCAAAGCGCTTGTGTTTAATCAGTCGCAACAGACCGATCGCGGCTGCTTCATTCTTCGCTTCTGCGAAGAACACAAGTGTCAGCCATACTGTCAATATTTCGGTCAACAGCGCGGTGATTGCTAGATCATGCGAAAATTGTATGCACGCTAAAGCCATTTTCCCAATGTTACGATCGCAACTTTGGCACCAACCAGTATGTCAACAAAATTACAAACGTAAAAATCTATGGTCATATCCTGAAATCGGGACCGTCTTATCGGGACTGCCTTATACAATTCGCTGGGTTAACACGTCCATCTAGTAGCAAAGGTTATGGGTGCAATACATGGAACAGGCACGGTTTGATGTAAAAGCTTGGCTCTCAACATTGGGGAATATGTATCCGTCGAGGCTCGGATGATTACGTTAATGTCCGTCCCGTCTCATATAATTGAGGATGTAAAAGAACCACCGAGGACGACATGACAAGCTGACTAGATGTAAACATAGACATGCTATCCATCATCAACTAATCGTTTATAATATCACTGCAATATAATGTTGAGACCTACACAAACACGCACGCACGCACGCACGCACGCACGCATATAAACGCAAACGCAAACACCCACCATGCACACACACGCATGCGCACTGTATGAACACACAATACGATGCATCCCCATAACAAACTGAAACAAACACCCCGGCATATATCACAATCACGCCTTTACACTGATCCAAAGAGAGGCACTCGACTTAGTGTGGTAAACAACAAGGTTGTGCAATTGTTCTTAAATAATAATACCAATTATTATTATAATTATTACTGGCACGTGGACGTGATTGCATATGTCCTGGCACGAGCAGGTGGGCTAATGGTAAAAGGCGTGCCTCTGCTCGTACCTGCGTGCGTCAGATGTGGTGGAGCGGAAGACGCGCACTTAATGCTTCGTCTGCGGATGAAGATAAAAGGACGTCCGCGCTCTCTCGGTCCGGTGCTACTTTAATTGATTCCGATCTTACATTCCTACTTAGAACTCCATACTCAACTGATTTAGCCTATCGCAAATCGGTTTCCAAATAATATGTAGAGTGTGAATAGTTTTGTAACATCCGCAGTCGATTTAGTGCCTATTTTGTTCAAATCATTGAACGAATTGACTTTAGTCATTACATCTGGTAAGGTTCAAAATAGAGGATATCCAAAATGGTAAACTCTGTGTGAGCCAATGCTGATCATGGGCGCGACTTCCATCCTCTCGCCGATCACACGAGAAATAAAAAAAAATTCACCATGGGTGAAATTCGTGAGTTTTCAGCGTTTCCATTTTAGCTTCAATTAATGTGTGACCAAACATTAAGTAATGTTATAGTTTGTCTGATAATTTCATAAAAAGAACTGCATACGAAAGTTGCACAAACGAGCTAGCATGTTGCAGTGGACACTAGGCAGGTTTGAATTTTCGCAAAATTAATTTGAAATGAGACTAGCAAACAAATCGCATTGCGGAGGGAACCTTAAAATAGTCGGTGTCAGGTCAACGTCATCCATCACGCTACTTCCCAATTATACATCGAGCGAGACAACCTGACGCCAACAAAAATGGGTTTGCAGAAAAGTAATTATACTTGATTGTTTAAAGGGGTGTACGACGACTGGATGATTGACACGGAACTAGCGTATTATTAAAATTACCAAATTATCGTGTTATTAAAATGATCGATCATATTATCAATGACATACTTCATGTTTTAATGTTTACAAATGTAGTACACTTACCGTTAGCAATTGTATATAATTTGGCAGACCGATAGATCATCCAATGAGAAAATAATACAGCACATTACCAGTTAATAAATAATATAATGCGATATCATAAATTAAAACTAGAAATTAGTGATGCACAATTATCACGTGATTTAGTATTAGCAATTCATTATAACACTAACATAGCAGTGTACCAATATAATTAACATGATGTCTAAGTTTTACAATGCAGGTGTAAAACGGTTGAAGCATAGACTGTTTTAATAATACTAAGTAAAATACTTATATTGCGCTAAAATCACCGGGAGACCCAAGCTCGGCAGCGCACCAAAACAAAAGGAGCTAAACAGTTCATAATCGATGAGCAGTTCCAGTTGTAAACAGTTTGATTGGTTCGATGGGGAGCAATGGAGGATAAACAAGTTTAAACAGGTGGGTTTTCAGATTACGGCGAAATGTTGCTATATTTTCTACATACTTAAAAGTAACAGGGAGTGAATTCCACAGAGTCGGTGCAGCGGTGCTTACAGCGAAATATTGCTATATTTCCTGCAGACTTTTCACTAACAGGGAGTGAGTTCCACAGAGTCGGTGCAGCGGTGCTTACAGCGAAATATTGCTATATTTCCTGCAGACTTTTCACTAACAGGGAGTGAGTTCCACAGAGTCGGTGCAGCGGTGCTTACAGCGAAATATTGCTATATTTCCTGCAGACTTTTCACTAACAGGGAGTGAGTTCCACAGAGTCGGTGCAGCGGTGCTTACAGCGAAATATTGCTATATTTCCTACAGACTTTTCACTAACAGGGAGTGAGTTCCACAGAGTCGGTGCAGCAGTGCTTACAGCGAAATATTGCTATATTTCCTGCAGACTTTTCACTAACAGGGAGTGAGTTCCACAGAGTCGGTGCAGCGGTGCTTACAGCGAAATATTGCTATATTTCCTGCAGACTTTTCACTAACAGGGAGTGAGTTCCACAGAGTCGGTGCAGCGGTGCTTACAGCGAAATATTGCTATATTTCCTACAGACTTTTCACTAACAGGGAGTGAGTTCCACAGAGTCGGTGCAGCGGTGCTTACAGCGAAATATTGCTATATTTCCTGCAGACTTTTCACTAACAGGGAATGAGTTCCATAGAGTCGGTGCAGCGGTGCTTACAGCGAAATATTGCTATATTTCCTGCAGACTTTTCACTAACAGGGAGTGAGTTCCACAGAGTCGGTGCAGCGGTGCTTACAGCGAAATATTGCTATATTTCCTGCAGACTTTTCACTAACAGGGAGTGAGTTCCACAGAGTCGGTGCAGCGGTGCTTACAGCGAAATATTGCTATATTTCCTGCAGACTTTTCACTAACAGGGAATGAGTTCCATAGAGTCGGTGCAGCGGTGCTTACAGCGAAATATTGCTATATTTCCTGCAGACTTTTCACTAACAGGGAGTGAGTTCCATAGAGTCGGTGCAGCGGTGCTTACAGCGAAATATTGCTATATTTCCTGCAGACTTTTCACTAACAGGGAGTGAGTTCCACAGAGTCGGGGCAGCGGTGCTTACAGCGAAATATTGCTATATTTCCTACAGACTTTTCACTAACAGGGAGTGAGTTCCACAGAGTCGGTGCAGCGGTGCTTACAGCGAAATATTGCTATATTTCCTGCAGACTTTTCACTAACAGGGAGTGAGTTCCACAGAGTCGTTGCAGCGGTGCTTACAGCGAAATTTTGCTATATTTCCTGCAGACTTTTCACTAACAGGGAATGAGTTCCATAGAGTCGGTGCAGCGGTGCTTACAGCGAAATATTGCTATATTTCCTGCAGACTTTTCACTAACAGGGAGTGAGTTCCACAGAGTCGGTGCAGCGGTGCTTACAGCGAAATATTGCTATATTTCCTACAGACTTTTCACTAACAGGGAGTGAGTTCCACAGAGTCGGTGCAGCGGTGCTTACAGCGAAATATTGCTATATTTCCTGCAGACTTTTCACTAACAGGGAATGAGTTCCACAGAGTCGGTGCAGCGGTGCTTACAGCGAAATATTGCTATATTTCCTGCAGACTTTTCACTAACAGGGAGTGAGTTCCATAGAGTCGGTGCAGCGGTGCTTACAGCGAAATATTGCTATATTTCCTGCAGACTTTTCACTAACAGGGAATGAGTTCCATAGAGTCGGTGCAGCGGTGCGTACAGCGAAATATTGCTATATTTCCTGCAGACTTTTCACTAACAGGGAGTGAGTTCCATAGAGTCGGTGCAGCGGTGCTTACAGCGAAATATTGCTATATTTCCTGCAGACTTTTCACTAACAGGGAGTGAGTTCCATAGAGTCGGTGCAGCGGTGCTTACAGCGAAATATTGCTATATTTCCTGCAGACTTTTCACTAACAGGGAGTGAGTTCCATAGAGTCGGTGCAGCGGTGCTTACAGCGAAATATTGCTATATTTCCTGCAGACTTTTCACTAACAGGGAGTGAGTTCCATAGAGTCGGTGCAGCGGTGCTTACAGCGAAATATTGCTATATTTCCTGCAGACTTTTCACTAACAGGGAATGAGTTCCATAGAGTCGGTGCAGCGGTGCTTACAGCGAAATATTGCTATATTTCCTGCAGACTTTTCACTAACAGGGAGTGAGTTCCATAGAGTCGGTGCAGCGGTGCTTACAGCGAAATATTGCTGTATTTCCTGCAGACTTTTCACTAACAGGGAGTGAGTTCCACAGAGTCGGTGCAGCGGTGCTTACAGCGAAATATTGCTATATTTCCTACAGACTTTTCACTAACAGGGAGTGAGTTCCACAGAGTCGGTGCAGCGGTGCTTACAGCGAAATATTGCTATATTTCCTGCAGACTTTTCACTAACAGGGAGTGAGTTCCACAGAGTCGGTGCAGCGGTGCTTACAGCGAAATATTGCTATATTTCCTGCAGACTTTTCACTAACAGGGAGTGAGTTCCACAGAGTCGGTGCAGCGGTGCTTACAGCGAAATATTGCTATATTTCCTGCAGACTTTTCACTAACAGGGAGTGAGTTCCACAGAGTCGGTGCAGCGGTGCTTACAGCGAAATATTGCTATATTTCCTGCAGACTTTTCACTAACAGGGAATGAGTTCCATAGAGTCGGTGCAGCGGTGCTTACAGCGAAATATTGCTATATTTCCTGCAGACTTTTCACTAACAGGGAGTGAGTTCCATAGAGTCGGTGCAGCGGTGCTTACAGCGAAATATTGCTATATTTCCTGCAGACTTTTCACTAACAGGGAATGAGTTCCATAGAGTCGGTGCAGCGGTGCTTACAGCGAAATATTGCTATATTTCCTGCAGACTTTTCACTAACAGGGAGTGAGTTCCGTAGAGTCGGTGCAGCGGTGCTTACAGCGAAATATTGCTATATTTCCTGCAGACTTTTCACTAACAGGGAGTGAGTTCCACAGAGTCGGTGCAGCGGTGCTTACAGCGAAATATTGCTATATTTCCTACAGACTTTTCACTAACAGGGAGTGAATTCCACAGAGTCGGTGCAGCAACTAAAACAGTTCTAGCTGCAACATTTGTCTTAACACTAGTAACAAAGAGTAGATTACAATTAGATGCTCGAAACTGTCTGGGCTGTCTTGCAGGAGTGAGCAGTGACTGTAAATACGCTGTTTGCTTTGATGAAAGTGCTTGATGTAATTGTACAGATCGTACAAATAATGCGACATCGGACAGGGAACCAATACAATGATTTGAGGGAAACGAGGAGACCGGTTAACTACCCTTGCCAAATAATGTTGCATGCGTTGAAGATATCCACGAGAGCAATATTTATGATAAAGGGAATTGCAATAATCAAGTCTACCGCTAACAAGAACAGTTGCAATAGTTTTGGCGACAGCAAAATACATAAACCGACGAATACGACGAAGGTAACGAATATGATAAAAGCAGCAAAGACATGTTAGTGAAATATGCTGTCTAAAATTTAAATTATTATCTAAGATGACTCCTAAATTGAGACAGCCGGTGTGAAATTATGGCTCAGAATAGGTGTTGGGAGAAAACAATCAAGTTTACCACACTGCCTTTTTCAATACCATGGAAATAAAGCTTAGATTAGAAATAAGTCTATAAGTGTTTAGGTTTTCAATAGGCAAAGTTGATTTCATAAGAAGTGGGTTGATTTATGCATGTTTAAAATCGTCAGGAAACAAGTCAGAACACAGTGATGCATTTACAATATTTGTTATTTGGTAAATTTATGTATCAAGATATGCTTTAAGCAAGTGGGTAATGAAACAAGAGCACATGACTTATTTGGGGAGGACATTATTAATTCCCTTACTTCATCAACTGCAGCAGGCGTAAAGGAAGCAATTAGATAATTTTCTTACAAGATTTAAAGTATGATTTGGAACAGCAGACCGGATCAGACTAATTTTGTTCTTGAAATGACTGGAGAACGAGTCACATAAAGACTTGATTGAGACATGATTAGGTAGAGACGGAGCAGGCACTATACATAAAGACTTGATTGAGACATGATTAGGTAGAGTCGGAGCAGGCACTATACATAAAGACTTGATTGAGACATGATTAGGTAGAGTCGGAGCAGGCACTATACATAAAGACTTGATTGAGACATGATTAGGTAGAGACGGAGCAGGCACTATACTTAAAGACTTGATTGAGACATGATTAGGTAGAGTCGGAGCAGGCACTATACATAAAGACTTGATTGAGACATGATTAGGTAGAGACGGAGCAGGCACTATACATAAAGACTTGATTGAGACATGATTAGGTAGAGTCGGAGCAGGCACTATACATACAGACTTGATTGAGACATGATTAGGTAGAGACGGAGCAGGCACTATACATAAATACTTGGTTGAGACATGATTAGGTAGAGTCGGAGCAGGCACTATACATAAAGACTTGATTGAGACATGATTAGGTAGAGTCGGAGCAGGCACTATACATACAGACTTGATTGAGACATGATTAGGTAGAGACGGAGCAGGCACTATACATAAAGACTTGATTGAGACATGATTAGGTAGAGTCGGAGCAGGCACTATACATAAAGACTTGATTGAGACATGATTAGGTAGAGACGGAGCAGGCACTATACATAAAGACTTGATTGAGACATGATTAGGTAGAGTCGGAGCAGGCACTATACATAAAGACTTGATTGAGACATGATTAGGTAGAGTCGGAGCAGGCACTATACATAAAGACTTGATTGAGACATGATTAGGTAGAGACGGAGCAGGCACTATACATAAAGACTTGATTGAGACATGATTAGGTAGAGTCGGAGCAGGCACTATACATAAAGACTTGATTGAGACATGATTAGGTAGAAACGGAGCAGGCACTATACATAAAGACTTGATTGAGACATGATTAGGTAGAGTCGGAGCAGGCACTATACATACAGACTTGATTGAGACATGATTAGGTAGAGACGGAGCAGGCACTATACATAAAGTCTTGATTGAGACATGATTAGGTAGAGTCGGAGCAGGCACTATACATAAAGACTTGATTGAGACATGATTAGGTAGAGTCGGAGCAGGCACTATACATACAGACTTGATTGAGACATGATTAGGTAGAGACGGAGCAGGCACTATACATAAAGACTTGATTGAGACATGATTAGGTAGAGTCGAGTCGGAGCAGGCACTATACATAAAGACTTGATTGAGACATGATTAGGTAGAGACGGAGCAGGCACTATACATAAAGACTTGATTGAGACATGATTAGGTAGAGTCGGAGCTGGCACTATACATAAAGACTTGATTGAGACATGATTAGGTAGAGTCGGAGCAGGCACTATACATAAAGACTTGATTGAGACATGATTAGGTAGAGTCGGAGCAGGCACTATACATAAAGACTTGATTGAGACATGATTAGGTAGAGTCGGAGCAGGCACTATACATAAAGACTTGATTGAGACATGATTAGGTAGAGTCGGAGCAGGCACTCTATGTAAAATGTTATTTATACAGTTCCATAACTGACGTGGATTTTCAGCGTTATTTGAGACTACGTTTGTGTAATAATCCGATTTGGTTTTAACCATTTGTGTGTTGCAGTAGTGGCACTGTTTTGAATAACGTGACTTATCCAAATGGGAACGTGATTTCCGCCATACTCGTTCAAGATAACGACGACGCCTTTTAGATTGTAAATTTCCAGGAGTCATCCACGGAGCCGGTGGTTTTGGTGACACAGATTTGGTGGTTCTCGGGGCGTGTTGATTAAGTAAAGCCTTGAGTACATGATATTGTGAAATCGGACAGGTGTCCCTTTGGATCTCCGATAAAGTAGGATTTTAAAATATCAGCCTTGAAGACACATTGTGATTTGAATGTATTAGTGTTCTGGAAAACATCAACAATGACTGTGTGGTGATCCGATAAGCCATCAGAAACTGTTAGCATCTGGATATTGTCATATGTTGAGCGAGTTATCACAAGGTAAAGCCAGTGGCCATGAATGTGTGTAGAGAAAGTCACATGTTGTTTTAAGTAAAATGGGGTTAGGGTATCATCAAACATAATGGTTACTGCTGTACGTTTATCAAACTGAAGATTAAAATCACCAAAAATGTAAAATTCCGAATGTAGAGTTGCAAAATTTTCCACCAAATCCTGAAATTCTTCGAAGAAGTTGGCTGGCTGTCCAAGAGGTCGCTACAGGTTGACAAAATATGCCGAGAAAGACGAATCTGAAATTTCAACACATATGGATTCATAAGTAGAGAAATCAGAGATTAAGAGTGAATCTAGTTTAAAATTCAGTTAGCCAGTTCAAACCGTTGTAGGGAACATTTAAATAAGAAAGACGTTAGGCAGAATAACGCTCTGGTGGTCGCCGTCTTATTGAGCCGAGGTGTCTGCAATGAAAGCTAGGCCACCGGCTCATTCATCAAAGCCGCTGTCGCCGCTGCCGTCTCTGTCTTCGTCAAATGCCGTTTTATTAGCATTGTTACTCGTATCGCGGCAACTGTTCCTCTTTTTACTACTGCCGTTGGTCGAATCAGGAATAAAGGGTGACAGAATCGATTAAATCTATTTTGTTGGAAAATATTTTGCCACGTGGCAGAACTGCCACTGATTCAAGTCCCAATCCAGTTCTATATTCAGCTTGTTCGTTTCGTTTCTGCATACGTTTCTCGGTTTCAACACACCCAACAAGTCTATTAGTTCCGCCAGCACATTATATATATATATATATATATATATATATATATATATATATATATATATATATATATATATATATATATATATATATATACTCACACACACACACACACACACACACACACACACACACACACACACACACACACACACACACACACACACACACACACACACACACACTCACACACACACACACACACACACACACACACACACACACACACACACACACACACACACACACACACACACACACACACACACACACACACACACACTCACACACACACACACACACACACACACACACACACACACACACACACACACACACACACACACACACACACACACACACACACACACACACACACACATATACATTTGGTAGATCCAAACTGTACACGCATTAAATAATACTGTTATGTTGTACTAAAATCCTCGGGAGAGCTCGGCAGCGCACTAATAAATGGGTTAAACAGATCATAATCGATAAGCAGTTCCAGTTGTAAAAAGTTGGATTGGTACACTGGGGAGCTATGGAGGATAAGCAAGTTTAAACAGGTGGGTTTTCAGTTTACGGCAAAATGTTGCTATATTTCCTACACACTTAACAGTAACAGGAAGTGAATTCCACAGAGTCGGTGCAGCAACTGAAAAAGCTCTAGTTTCGACATTTGTCTTAACATTGAGAACAAAGAGTAGATTATAATTCGATGATCGAAGCTGTCTGGGCTGTCCTGCAGGAGTGAGCAGTGAATGTATGTATGCTGGTTGCTTGGATGAAAGAACTTGATAGGTAATTTGCAGATCTTAAAAAAATAATGCGATATCGGATAGGGAGCCAATGCAATGATTTAAGAAGTTGTACTGAGTGAGAGAAAAGAGGAGACCGGGTAGCTACACCTACCAAACAATGGTGCACACTTTGAAGTTTCAAGATGTGCTTGAGAGCAATACTGACTACTGCTAACAAGAGTAGTTGCAATAATTTATACCGGATATATACCGGCGAATCCGACGAAGGTCAGCAATATGATAAAAGCACCAACGTCAAGTATGTGAAATATGCCGTCTAAAATTTTAATTATTAGCAAAGGTGACTCCTAAATTCCGTGCTGAGACGGCCGGTGTGAAATTCCGGCTCAGCATAAGTGTCGGGGAAAAACAATCAAGTTTACTACGCTGCTTTTGTGTACAAATAATAAGAAACTCTGTTTTATTTGCATTTACACTCTGGAGCCAATCCCCGAGCTATTTTAAGGAGCAATTAAGGAGCAACATAGGGGGGTGGCAAGGAAACGTTAATATGTGTATCATCTCCATATAGGTGGTGATCCAAGTTGCCTCTTTGAATAACCGAGCTGAGTGGGGTAGTGTAGAGAGGAAAAACTAATGGTTCATGAACAGAACTCTGAGTAATACCACATGAAGTAGGTAGTGCCGCTGATAAACAATTAGCTATCTTCACTCTTTGGTATCTATCAGTTAAGTTTAATGAGTATATTATTATCAATAGTATCAAAAGCAGCAGATCCACCAAGCAAGGTAAGTGCTGCTACTTCCCGTTGTCCATATTTAGAGTGACATCATTGTGTATTTTTAAAAGAGCAGTCTCTGTAGAGTGAAACTGTTTGTAAGCTGATTATAATACATTAGACATGCAAGTTGTCTATATGTGAGGCCATAGACGGCTTGCTACAATGTTTCTATTACCTTGGAAATAAAATTTAGATCAGACATATGTATATAACTGTTTAGATTTTATTTAGGCAGAATTGTCATAGTTTGTACCCGAAAATGCATAAGGATGCGAGAAACAGACAGACTACATGCAGTGCTAATGGAACACAGAGCGTCTGCACCCGGAGTGATGAATTGCTGCATCCGGACCGACCGGCCCAGGTTTATCATACTCTGCCGGTCAAGACTATGTGGGAGGATAAGCCTTCTTCCAACTCCATCCGATCGACTTACAGTTGTAACGATCTTGCCCTACTACGACAAAGATCATCAGATATCGATTATGTCCGGTCAAATGGCCGCGTTGCACCCAGGACACTAGTTTTGTTATGTGCCAACCAAGAAGACACTAGACTAGTCGCTACTCGTTGTTGTTCTCTTGTGCGTCGAACGTATATGTTTTGACTTTCAACTGTGAGATTTTGCTTGGACGTTTACGTGGTTACCCAATGAAGTGCACACACACACACACACACACACACACACACACACACACACACACACACACACACACACACACACACACACACACACACACACACACACACACACACACACACACACACACACACACACACACACACACACACACACACACACACACACACACACACACACACACACACACACACACACACACACACACACACACACACACACACACACACACACACACACACACACACACACACACACATCGTAAAATCATATTATAAATATCATAAAATATATATATTTATATCTATTTAACAAAGTTACCGCCCAAATATTTTTTATTGAACAACGGCTGTCTTGAGATTTGAACGATTCGAGTCAACTCTTTCTTATTTAAGTTATATATGCATTGCTATTGCTACAATCAGAAACCAGACATCTCTCGACAAGAAAAACAGAGGGAAACAAAGCAAGAAATGCACTAAACCGAACTGTCAAAACGTTGATGTTGAAGAATCTGATCTTCCCTCGCTACTGAACAACCGACGTTTATGGAAACGACTATTCAATGATGATAATTTATTATTCCCATTAGTGTGTAAGATATGAACATATACGTTTTTGTTAACTGTCTGTATTCTGTAATGATTGTAGCTAAGCAGCTCCTCCGACTGCTATTATATAACCCTGTCCGGCACACGACCAGTCCGCTCTCGGTCCGCCTATTAAGTTGTCCCTGCTGAAAGGTAAGGTCGCCTTTCGTAACAAGAAAAACATTTTTACAAAGACAATTGTGGTTAACTAAAACTCATTGATGGCGTTATGGTGCACACAATGACATGAGTTTTCGAGAAAACGATCGGGCTTTGTACCTAATTTTGTTTTATTAATTTTAACACATAAATACAGCATGTATACAAAGTCGCAACGCAAATTGTGTGTCTCGTTTTACGATCTTGCACGATGATATCTCGGTCTGTGCTGACAGTCGTGGAGTGTGGCGATAACGGATACTCATGCCGCGCGCAATACCATCCACGGTACATGTCTGACGAAAATCAATACGCTCGCCGGATGGACCAGAGCGTCAAACGAAGCACTGTGTACATTCGCACCCTGTTTAGTCATCGAAATAATGAACATGGCTTCTCCGTAATGACACGTGCTGCGGGGGGACAGGGGAAAAAACCGTCTGACCCAGTGTGCAAAGCCTGCGGTTACTCTGGCCGATGCGCCGTCTACGCCGGGCTAATTTATCGACTTTCTGTAGTGGAATCCGACGCGGCCACCTGCGCCGTAGCGGCGGTAATCATGGAGGGATCGGGCGCCGGTTGTCGGGGAGCGACGGCGTGGGACGCGTCGGTCTTGGCGGTGGAGATGTCAGTGGCGCCATCGTTAGCAGGAGTATTGGTTGTGTGCGTTGTGTCATGGGTGTATTGTTTTCTAGTGGTGTGTTGAGCTACATTGACTTTACTATATCTATATATTGAATGAAATATATATATATATATATTGAATGAAATATATATATATATATATATATATATATATATATATATATATATATATATATATATATATATATATATATATTACATGATGTGTCATGTGGCGTCGTGCGTTTTCATGTATTCTAGTGGTGTGTCGTATCGTGGTGTGTTAAGTTGTTGCAGTTGCTTCGTCGCGCTGTCGCAGCAGCAGCAGCAGCAGCAGCAGCAGCAGCAGCAGCAGCAGCAGCAGCAGCTGCAGCAGCAGCAGCATAAATAACGTTGATGGTAACAGTTGTGTGTAGGAGTCATACTTATGTTCAGCAGCAATGATTACACAGTCAGTAGCCTTTGTTCAGGACACACGTTGCGACCCATCAATACTGAGAGCAACAACGGCAGCTGCTATTTTATCAGCACATATTAATAATCATTCATTCCTGGTTGACGGTTGATTTTGGTAAACGTCGTTTTGCACTTATATTTAGTGATTGCCATTGAAAAAACTAATTCGTGAACGATGCATGTGCTAATCGCCCTATTTATGTAATTACTACTTTTTCAGGTCGAACACAGCAATTACCCAGGATCGAAATTGGATGTGAATATATTGTTCCATTTGTGGTGCCTCCTGTGACATTGGACAATTCTGATCGGTCATTGACCTTCTGTACAAATATTCAGCTCAGAAGCAGATATAATCTGCCGTTTTTAAATATGTACAATTATTAATGTATTATTACTGCATTTTTTCTGGCCCAGAGTGAATAAATTTTTGATTCTTTTTTATATGACTTTATTATGCTGAGGCGTTCATTGATATTGCATAAGGTCAGATATTTGAACATTCAGTCAAGATGGCGACCAACACATTGGAAGATGGTCTGCTGAATATTGCAGACATTATATATGAATAATTGTTGATTGTAATATATATATATATATATATATATATATATATATATATATATATATATATATATATATATATATATATATATATATATATATATATATATATATATATATATATATATATATGGTGATATTCGTCCCTGTTGCTCCCATTACGAAGGGGTGAGGCTACTTCATATAATATTATTGCTACACCTCCCCAGCTGTTATCGCTTTCCTCATCTCTCTATTGGTAGCTTTCTCCCCCATACCTGCCGTCTCAGTGGCGATTTTCCCCTTATCCTAGGCTATGACCCAGCTGTTTCACCTCTGCTTTCTTTGGTAGTCAGTCCTCCTCCATTTGC
>OY759274.1:21152756-21177756 GCA_963662155.1 Lamellibrachia columna
CTTTACAACACGCTGGTTACTGCCAGTCAGCCATTTTTTCTATCCAGTCGATTGTGCCACTAGCGATACCATGCTTGCCTTTGAAACAACACGATACTAACAGACCTTCCAATGTCCACAACACCTGCACCAACAGGGCAGAGGTAAAGGGGCAGACCAAAACCAACAAGGATACAAACTGTGGAGGTACCGAAGGCTGCTGGGCTGACATGGGCACAGCGGCAAGGTGAACCCAAGACTGAGGGAATTGAAGGCTGCTGGGAACATGGGGCACATCGGCAAGGAGAGTCCAATACAGAGGGAGCTGAAGTCTGCTGGGCTGACATGGGGCACAGCGGCCAGGAGAGCCCAATATTGAGGGAACTGGTGAAATATGGTAACCTAATGGTCGTGTGAGAATGACACTTATTAGACAAATAAATGTCATTCTCTGTCGGACTGGACAGAGAATGACACTCATTTAAGTGTCCTACAGGACAGAAAATGTTTCTAAACACTAACAACGATAAAAGTAAATAAGTTATGTATAGCCCAATATTGAGGGAACTGGTAACCTAATGGTTTTGTGAGAATGACACTTATTAGACCAATAAGTGTCATTCTCTGTCCGACTGGACAGAAACAGTTCGTAACGTGGCAGTGCATTGGACACCTTCTAAACATCTTCGCAGATTATACCCGTTTGTGACATACTGCGTACCAACACAGCATGATTGTGTTGAATCACATTATGGTATGCATCCGACTGTATTCTTTGGATCAAAGCGAATCTGACCTGAGCCAATCTGAGTGCATATGGTTATGTTCAATATTACACTGCTCAGTCTACTGCGTATCTAGACACATAAACACTATCAAAAAAGAGTGACCAAATTCATATATAAAGCAAATCGTTATTTTTATAGCTTTTTGGCGCAGACGCAATAAGTGATATCCACGTGCATGATGTGGTGATGTATATTGGCGTTGTAGTTTCGACTGTTTGGGCTTATATTTGTATTAGTGTAGATTTCCACACACAGTTATTTTATTTATATTGGATTAATGTGTGTGTGTGTGTGTGTGTGTGTGTGTGTGTGTGTGTGTGTGTGTGTGTGTGTGTGTGTGTGTGTGTGTGTGTGTGTGTGTGTGTGTGTGTGTGTGTGTGTGTGTGTGTGTGTGTGTGTGTGTGTGTGTGTGTGTGTGTGTGTGTGTGTGTGTGTGTGTGTGTGTGTGTGTGTGTTGTTTTTTCATCACTTGACGCCCTCTATCGCGTTAAGCAAATTTATCTTATGTTTTATCGCCATACGAGCAACGCCAAACCAGGGGTGCGTTTGCATGCAGGCGTTTGTCTGTTAATATATATTTATATGAATGCAATTATTTCCGAAGACGAAGTGCCGTGTCGTTTTTTCACAACTTTTGAAATATGATGGAAATCGGTGCTTCCTATGTAAATAAATCATTTAAGCTGCGCTCTATAGTGTTAAGCGCATTTATTTTATGTTTTGTTGGCATACAAGCAATATTAAGGTAGGTTTGTGTGAATATGTACTTCACAGTACCGGACCATTTTTTTCATAACTTTTTGAAATATGTTGGAATAATAATAAAACACCAAATGTGCGATGATTGAACTTAGAAAACCTAAGGCGCACAAGGAAATAAAAATTGCAAAACAGATAGGTTACTCGCATTAATAGTATGCATGCATTCAATATGTTAGGCTACATATGGATCATGGATTTGCACAAAAGAGGCGAACATTTAATTGGTAGATTCTGGTAGGCAGGCCATGTGTACCGCATCTTTACAGCGCCAACGACATTTGCAAGTCGTCCACTAAAATGATATACATTATAATTAATATCCTACTGTAGAATGTTTTATACAGGCAGTGCAAACATATTTTTAATTGAAAAATGACATGATTTTGTCGGTCACACAAATGGATTCACATGCACGGATGGATCCAAGAGATAATATTGCATATGGCAGTCATGAATATATTAACAATCACTCAAACGTAATCTTTAGAACCAATAAAAAGCTTCCAGAAACCTCGCCTCTGATGGATAATCTAAATCTACTTTGGTTTACGTACATGTTATACTTGAAATATAATCCTACCAGAAATAGCATGTTTTAATCGCATGTGTATATAACATATTTATAATAATTTAGGTTATTGTACGACAAAATAACAATGCGATTAGTTATACAGTATCCGTGCTATGTGCTAATTAAAAAAATATTATCCATCTCTTGTTGGACGACTTGTTGAATTCCCGCGTGCATATTACACATAAAGATGCCGTTCGCATGACAATACTTGTCAATGCGCTGTTTCGTAATATAACGCCGTTCATAGATCAACTTAAAATACCCTACCACCGTTAGTTATGTCCTATTGCCCATAAAACATTATTTGATATCTTAATTTTATACTTGAATATCTTGTCATTTTCGGAATGTCGAAATTTACCGAGATATCGAATATCTCAGTAATGCATCAGGCTTATAATAATATATTTGTAAACATCTTTCCTGCAGTAAGGTATCGGCCTGCCACTTTAAGGCAGCAGAAACAGTTTGAACACGGTCGTTACAAGTTCACGTTATTTGTAATATGTAAAATTTTTAAATATAAACATGATCTATATTTTCAGATTACAAGATTGATTCTGCTGTATATCTAAATACATCCAGGTTATAACATAACTACACAACAATTGCATATACAATGCTCACGTGACTGGTCGTTTATTGTATTGTATTGTATTGTATTGTATTGCATTGTATTGCATTGTGTTGTGTTGTATTGTATTGTAATGTAATGTAATGTAATGTAATATAGTGTAGTGTAGTGCAGTGTAGTGTAGTGTAGTGTAGTGTCGTGTAGTGTCGTGACGTGTAGTGTGTGGTATTGTGTTGTAGTGTATTGTATTGTAGTGTATTGTATTATGTGGTATTGTATTGTAGTGTATTGCATTATGTTGTGTTGTGTTGTATTGTGTTGTGTTGTACTGTATTGTATTGTATTGTATTGTATTGTAGTGTAGTGTAGCATAGTGTAGTGTCGTGTCGTGTATTGTAGTGCATTGTATTGTGGTTCACTTGCACTGGCTACAAATCAGTTTATATTCTGTCAGACAATTCCGTCGAATGCATTTAAAAATACACCAAAATAAAGCCACTTAAAGTACAATTAAATTTTCCATGCAAGAGCATCTTTCCACGTTTGCTAGAATTTTACAGTATTTGTAGCTTCTCAAATATGTAATGCCAAATGTGCTGAACCGTTTATTTCACACCTCGACATTTATTTAGCAAAGTCCTCCAATTACGTGGCACGATACATTTTCAAGATGTCGACTAAACTTGGGCAAACGTGTTTTCTCTGTTGCTGCGCCTATGGTCTGGAATTAATTCCTCATCACTTTGAACCATTTGAAACTATATCTACCTTTCGAAAAAAACGTATTTATTCCAAATTGCATTTCCACAATGAATCTTCGGTTATCCCTCGTTCTGATAATGAATTTTGTACGTCTTTGTTCGCGATTATGGTTAATAATTATGTTTTGTTGTACCTCTGAGCTCAGGTACCTGAGTATATAAGCGCTATTCAAATGTATTATTATTATTAGTAGTATTATACCATAGACGAAACGCATACGGTCGTGATTTTGCGCTAAGCTTTCATCCGTCATTAGACAAAAGGTCGTGACGTCGAACGAATGCACGAACGAATAATCGAACGAAAGTTGTTGTTTTTCTACATATATTTACAATGCAAACTCTATCCACAATTGTATGCAATTGAAAAAAAATAACCAAATTAAGAGCATACAAAATGAAATAAAGATGTGCAGAATCTGCCCATTAAATATAAGCTGTGGCAGTGGGAAAATAGTGAGTGGCGCCAACTGCTGGAAAGTTTCAATCGCTAGATGCCAGTGTTGATGCGATGGTGGTGCAGCGTAGCGGGTTTTACATGCAGGAAAATCCAGCGAAAAATAGCGACCCGTAGCGGAACGGCCGAAAACTAGAGATTGCGGAAGTTTAGAAGCTAGAGCAAGAACGTTTATTTTGACCCCAAATAAAAATTGAGTTATAAAAACAAAATATGCATTAATACGCTCACGTGGCAAAATACAAACATAATATAACTTAATAAGGGGTCAGTGACTCCTATAAAGTATTTATACCGTCGGATCTGGCTGAACTACTGTTGCAATGCCTGGCGACCTAACATTTACGCTTACCGTTTTTTGAAGTAAATAGTCAGCACGTTATTGGGCCAGGTTTAAACAGCTGCTCCGGAACAGCTGCCACACACAGATATCCTCTATGCCAGTGATATTTAACTTAGGGATATTAACCCCCGGGGTAATTCGGTATTTTGTATGGGGGTAACGCGAACTTTAAATTTAATATTTTTCAGTAATTACTTCAAAGATTTGGTCTTGCTCATTATCTGTTGTGACGTGTTCTAACTGTGACGAAAAAAATCGCAGTTCCGTCACAATGATACTTTCATCTGCAAAGTATAACTAGTCACGTTTTTGATCTAACTTTAAATAGGGCAATGACGCCAAGACATAAGATTGATTCATCTTCGGTGTTTAATGTTATTATTATAGGTATAACCAATGGATCAAAATAAATATTATATTCTGGACAGGTTGAGAATAAAATAAAATGTTGTTGTTCTTTCCTGGTTTCGTCTTTTCCCATGCTTGCCATTCAAAGGGGGGTAATTTCGGTTTTGATGGTTTGCATAGCCTCAAAGGGTAAGAGTGCCCATAAGGTTAAATACCACTGCTCCAGACAGTGCAAACTATTTTCTAACACAACATTTTCTTTCACTATTAACACAATATCAAACAAACACAATAATAACGTAAACAAAGACGCAGGTGAAACTGCAAGGGGGACATACGGTAATAAGTGTTAAGTGTTATTGTGAAGCTCGGTAACGTAATTACGACATTGTTGTGCACCCGTAGTAGATTATGCATGCAGTATTGTATACTGTAACTGCGGACTCTGTTACAATGTTCCAGTGCATGACACCTGCACCGCAACGTAGGATAAAATTTATAATGTGTGTTTAATCAAGGATATTTTATCATAACCCAGCTGGTAGTTTTTTTTAGAGCAACACCCATTTATTAGTACGAGACAACTACACATGTTAGTACAAATGACTACATTGTTCATTATCATAACCCAGCTGGTAGTTTCTTTTAGAACAACACCTCTTTATTAGTCGGAGCCATGTAAGTATGGTAGTGCATTGTTCACATGTATGGTAGTGCATTGTTCATATGTATGGTAGTGCATTGTTCACATGTATGGTAGTGCATTGTTCACATGTATGGTAGTGCATTGTTCACATGTATGGTAGTGCATTGTTCACATGTACCTATTCAGGTGCGTCTCTATGGAAACACGTAAACACTTTAGCAGCTTCATAAATTTGCACAACAACATTGAACCGTTTACAATGTAAACCAATGTAAGAGTAAATGTGCACGTCTTATCAATATGGCAACACCCATCATAGCACCACTGCCACAACTTAATTATAAATTCAAAATGGACAATTGCGACTGGTTGGCTGGGCAACGTCAGTGTTGTTTATAACTTGTTACATCATCACAACTGTGCACTTGAGTAGACGTAACACAATTTCAAATAAAAACAAACGTCATAATTGTATGGAAATGAAATTGAGAAATTGATAGACGAAAATTATGAGTTTACCAAATTAAATAAAGATGTACATAATCTGCACATCAAATGTACAATGCAAACTCTATCATCCACAATTGTATGCAATTAAATTTTTTTTTACCAAAATTAAGAATATACTAAATGAAATAAAGATGTGCAGAATCTGCCCATTAAATATAAGCTGTGGCAGTGGTGAAATAGTGAGTGGCGCCACAGCAAATGAAAGTGAGAGATTGATTGACAAAAATGATGAGTTTACCAAATTAAATATAGATGTGCAGAATCTGCACATCAAATGTGTAGCGAAGGCAACGGTGAGTGACACCACTTGTGGAATGTTTGATGAATGTGTAGTGTTTCCGCTACGTGTGCAACTACTTCGATTTGAAGTGGTCTGTCCACTCTGTGGCGCCACGGTTCTAGCAATGCCTTCACGATTGCGTGCTTATTGCTGATCAAGTGGCATCAAATTCGAACCGGTCGGAACTATTGAAAGTTTGAACACAGTTGTCGAATTTGTTGACTGTGGTTTTGTCAAACAGGCACAACACCGCATGCGTAAACACATACTATAGGGACACAAACATCGTCAGCCGCCATGTTGGATTTATGCAAATTTGCCCATAAATGCTCACTCCCCGCCCCCAATGACACGCAGAAATATGATAAACACCACAACGTCGACATTGCATATTTCAGATTACGATAAAAACAGGTGAATGGTATGATGTATAAGGACATTTCAAAATATTTGACAACACGATATACTAACATAAATGAGCTTACATGCATCCGTTTACCAGTTTTAAGTCTTTGACAAAAGTATGTCAAAAATGCTGTTCATCAGCGCCTAGTAGACCCCAAGGAGTTATACATAAAATGCAATGAAAATGGACTGTTTTGACAACACACATGTCACTAATCTTCATACTAACGCATTTCACAAACATTTTCTCCAAAGCCACGGCGGAAGTTGAACCTGCCCGAAAAACGAGATGGCATCCTGCGAATAATTGCCGCCGCAGCACATGCGCACTGGATCGAACTGCAAAACAATGCGACCAACTCGCTCCGGAAGTGAGCTCCCGTCAGACTGAAGAGGAATACATTGATGGCGTGATTTGTATATCGCAGAAGAACCAGGGAGCTGAAAATAACTGTCCTAGTCGATGGCGTAATCGGCCAGTAGCTCTCGATGACGACGAACATATCAACGGGAACAACACAAATGACGAACGCGAAGGACACGCTGAGACACATTAATGTCGTGCGTGTTACGGACTCTCGCACGGCCGTTGGCATCAGTTCCCGCCGCAGTTGTCTTATGATAGCGCCGCTGCAGCCGAGCACGATAGCCAACGGCAAGGCGGTGTTGAGGACGATGTTCATCCACGGTCGGACGTGGTACACATAGTACCTGTAGCGCATCAGGGTGTAGCAAGCGGCGTCACCCGAACCGTTGTCGGTTATGGCGGAAGTGACGCAGAGGTCGATATTTTTCACGAACGCGAGTACCAACAACGATAGGCAGCACACGCCGGCCTTTCGCGGGGTGTGAATGCTTAGCTTGAGTAGCAGGCAGTGGGTGGCGACGTACCGCTCGACAGTGAAAGCGGCAACGAACCAAAACGACGCGGTTACTAGTGTGTGGTTAGCTGGCAATAGGGCACGACACGCCAATGTGCTAGTATCGCTGACCCAGAAGTCCCAAACATAACTTGGGTAGATCGCCACTGACGCGACCATCAGCACCATGTTGTCACCGACGGCCAACGCGGTAACGTACACATTCGCCGAGGTCCGCAGGAGTCCGTCCCGCCTCAGCACGAGTAGCACGAGCGTGTTTCCGACGAGTCCCGTTACGCAGAGCAGCGGCCAGACCCACCTCCACAGGCTGGTGGTCAGATCACCACGACAGCCTCCAGTGTTGGTTTCGTTAGATGTAATCACGTCATTCAGAACAAATGACGCTGTGAAATTCTCCATTGTCGAATTCAAAACTAAAAAATCTTTCCACAAATTACACGCACTGCTACGAACAGAAGTGGTAATGGTTTCAACAACTACACGGGAAGCAGCGTTATAGTAACACAGAGTGGCCACTTGACAAAGTTAATTTTGACTCATGACTTTGAGGACTTCATGCGTGTATTTCCACTGCTGCTATTTATGCTTCAGCTGCGGCGCCTGATCTTGAACATGTATCCGATGACATATACAAGTACTTCCTACTTCCTGTTGTCATACTAGGTGGAGTCTTAATCCGCTTTTCAGTCGAACTACTTCACACAACTATTAAGCTGAACTACAACTACGTCATTGCAAAGATGGCGTGCTGTGTATTTGCAGACGCGCACCTTTGTTGTCTTTCCACCCCGTCGTAGTCAGGGTGGTTAGCAAAATTATAATTACTTGACGGACAAAAACACCACATTTTCATGTTGCTTCTTGAAGTCATACTTCGTTGTTTTTGAAGGGGAGCCATGCAACATAATTATTTTCCGACCGCTCTCCCTTGAGGCGTTCACATGTTGACAATATTGAGTCGATGGAAATATGACCCCAGGTTTTACAGTTGTGTTACCATAAACATTGTCTTTTGTATATTACTACAGTGGTATTCCCGGAATGTTTGCGCTTATTTTGGTATATAATACGTCAGAATAGGTTGATATTTGACATTTAAACGATCGATGGAATGCTAGTGAACATCGGAGTTCTGTACACATTTCCTACACACGGGTTCTGATGTGCGCGGGCGATTTTGAAACCCGATTTTGACCACCGACAATCTATTAAAATGAGTGCTAAGCGAAACCTAATTAATGTATTTTTAATTATGTTTGTCATTAGATTCAGTTAAGTTAACAATCTGTTGGATTTATGTGTCTAAGCGTGTCAATAATACACGGTGGGGAAATGTTTGTTATACTAGTATAGCTAACACCATGTACCATTTGTTATACTATTATACTAGCATAGCTAACACCACGTACGATTTGTAACACCACGTAATATCAATTGAAGTTTACATATGGTGAATATGCATGTATTATTTTGATGGCACTAAAACCTTCTGAACCATATATTCATATGGATATTTAATATTCATGCACATAAATGCATCAACACATCGGTTGTAGAACTATATAATTTTATGACAATACAAGCAATCTAACTGATATGGGACAGCTATTGATGCAATGAAAACTAGCATATCAATGTCGTTATACATATTTTCACTTGCAGTGTGTGGTGCATTCTATAAATGCATTCGCACATTTGCAATTTCAGGATATTTGCCAGACAAAACCACCTGGTCAATTTTATCCAGGCTCCGGACACTTGGACACGGAAATGGGTCTCCAAATGTTTTCGAACGTCGCCCAACCAAAGTCTTCTGGGGAAGCTACCCACATTTTAGCAAGGTGATGTCAAGAAACATTCCAGCTAAGATGGCCATCACATTGCCATCTACATTGTTGATTGGGACAATCATTGCACCCTGCCGCAGAGCATGGAGAACGTGGACAATAATACGTGTGTCATCTTTAGCTGGGAAGATATTCCTGTTTCTACTGCATTAATACCATGTGATCTATGGAAGCCTTGGAAAGTGTAATAAAAATCGGGACTCCAAAATCACAAGCGTACATCGGAACCCGAATGTAAGAAATGTGTTCGTAACTGCCATTTTTACTACAATTCGATCAATCGTACACTTGTCATAAATCAATCTACCATGACATGTTATACAATAAACGAAGCATAACAATCGCTGAAATATATAATGCTAAAAAAACTTGCCATCGGCAAATTATCCCTAACATTTGAAAGCGAATCGTGTAGGAATTAATTTATTTTACGTGATCCCCCTTCTAAAATCAATAAGTGCGACCCTAAGAAGCCCTACGAAAAGATGGTACTTTTTCAGCCAGGTAACTCAACTGCAAAAAAGTTACCTAAACGCCCTGACTCTCCAAGGCCCTGTCCCACTTCTCTGTCCCCTCTTTGTTCCTTTATACTTTTTTTTATCAATCAGTGTAATTTATCTTAACAAATAAAGGGGTCGGTGCAGTATAGTGCTAACCCACACTTAAAAAAATGTGAGTTGGATGCACCAATATAGTGCTAAACCACATATCTACAAACCTACAAATTTAAAAGTTATAAAGTATACTACAGAGGGCGCAACAATACTTGCATATTCGTGTCCCTAAACATAGGCAGTGAAGCCATAGTGACAATAAAGTGTCAAGCCAGAATGATCAAACTGTGAGTATTATTGTTTTTTTAAAGGTTTTGATCTTGCGGTCATGGCTATGTGTGATAGCACGTTATTCATTCTAAATGTCACATACAATAAATAATGTTCTTGCACATCATCTTATCAGAAAATTAGAAGTGAATGATGGCATGATGGCCTTTACTAGTCTTCAAACATTTATGTTCCTTTGTTAAATATAATGGCTGAAAAAAAAAAAAATATTTTAAAATGATGTGTGTGGGTTAGCACTATATTGATTCTACGCCAGTTGTTCTCTATTGTCACAAGGTCCACTGGATGTGAGCCGAGAAGCGGAATTAATCTCAAAGAAAATGCCACCAAGTAGAAAAAGAAAAACCAATCGCGATCTTTGGCAGCCTGTTCAGCGAAAACGCCGACGCAAAAAGGTCCGTCAACACAAAGAAACAGGCTGTGGAAGGAAAGCAGATGTGACAGCCATGCAAGTGTCCTAAAAATGTTGGCGGGTTATGGAGGAAGTAGCTGAAGAAACGTTCCACAGCTTTTGGGAGATGGGCGACTGGAACGCCCAGAATACATACTTGATGCAAAGCGTTGAGCTTCAAAACAAGTAAAGAACGTACACAAAAAAAACACTTCTGCATTGAGATTTTACCTATACTGGTGCAGATCGAACAAAACACCGTTTGTGTCCCTTGACAGGTTCCGTCGTATCTTCTGTGAAGATTACAATATTGGTTTTAAACTGCCATCATCTGACACATGTGCCAAATGCGACGGAATTGACACAGAGCTGCTGACATGTCACGATGATGAAAGAATAAGAGCCTTGAAAACGAGAAAGAGTTACACCTTCGACAAGCAGGAGCTCCTCAAGATAAAATCAAAAACCTCTCACAGCAAGCTTCCGAGCATCCCGAAGATATCCATGTAATTGCGGTGGACCTGCAACAAGCATTGCCAAAGCTGACGGTGGGTCCGGCATTCTACAAGAGAAAAATATGGACATATAATCTTGGTTTCCACGACTATGGTGCAAATACAGGCTATA
Source organism: Lamellibrachia columna (assembly GCA_963662155.1). Classification (NCBI taxonomy): domain Eukaryota; kingdom Metazoa; phylum Annelida; class Polychaeta; order Sabellida; family Siboglinidae; genus Lamellibrachia; species Lamellibrachia columna. Next base: position 21,163,775 of record OY759274.1, read on the forward strand.
TGTACATGTGGTGGGATGATGTAGCCAAGCGTGGGTCTGATGAGATTGGTAGCTGTATCATAAAATATCTTCAATCCACCAACTCTCAAACCAAGAGTCTTCTTCTCTTATCTCAGATAACTGCAAGGGACAAAACAAAAACTGAAATAGTGTTGCTTTGAGTGACGCTATTGTGAGATCTGGTTGATTTGAATCAGTGAAGCACCATTTTCCTGTAGTGGGCCACACATACCTACCATGTGATAGAGATTACGGACTAATTGAAAAGTATGTTCGGAGTAATTGCAGCCAGGTGTATACACCCGAGCATTGGGCTAACACTGTTCGAACTGCAAAGAAGAAACAACAATTCACCGTCTACGCGATGCAGTTAGCTGACTTCAAATGTGTCTCTTTGTTACAGCAACAGATAACGAAGCGCAGTATAACAAATGAAGGAAGCAATTTAAATGTTGCCAATGCGTCTGTCTTTTGCTTTGAAAAAGAAGCTACATCTATTCTCAGAATGTGTTACTCGTACAGTTTGGGGAACGATGACTATGAAAATATGTCCATCCAAAAAAGAGGAAGACCGACAGGAGGCCTGGATGTCTTCACGTTGCCTGATAAGGGATCACGGAAACTCGCCATACTAGGCCAAAAAGCTGGACGACGTGATGTTCCTACTTACGTGGGTTCCTGCACCCTACAAACATTACTTCAACACCCTTAAGCGAGGGAGTAACGAGGGACATTGTGATGATGCCGAATTAGTTGATAACGCTTTAGAGCTCGAAGAAATGATGTAATCCTACGGATGTAAACTGAATCACATTTTGTGTTAACCCAAGTATTGTAGATGCACGGTTGTTGGTTGGATGCAAGGTAATCATAAAGATATAACGTGATTTAAATGTGGTTTTAACTCAAATAATTAGTTAGATATCGGTGCATCAAAATGTTTGAAAAAGTCATTACAACATAAATCAATCTGAAAAATTACACCGACACTATTATGACATGAATCTTGGTGGCATGTTTGTTGTTCATTATTTGATGTTGTACTGACACAAAACATGTTCACTAAAGCAATATACAGACTTGTTTTATTGTTTCTTACAGTTTTAAGTAGTTTGTGTAAGTTGAAACAGTGCCACACAAAATTAGATTAAAAACGACATTGCTGCTCAGTGCTAACACATGCATGCATGCACGCGCGCGCAGGGGTGCAGCGCCGCCCAGAAATTATAAACGAGAGCTGACCAAAACAAATATACGTATACATATTTAGGGACACATGCATGCACACATACAAGCGCGTGTGTGCACACACAGTCATGTATTAACGAACATAGGAAAACACACAAATAATCAGCGCATCGAGATACTAAAATATGGGTGCAGTAAAGTGCTAACCCACAATTTCAGAAACAAACTTTTGTTTACATAAAATAAAATAGTGAAGATGATATTTTCGTGGATTCATTCATTGCGTACATGTTTTCACGACTCGAAATAACAGTTGGGCAAAGTATAACTTATTTCGATTTTTTTTTGTGAATTTAAGATTTTCTCAAACTTAAAAACACGATTATCTCAGAATCAACATGTTGTGAGTTAACACTATACTGCACCGACCCCGTCAAATATATAACTTGCCATTTTATATATCTAGGTATACCATTTGCAGTTGTTTTGTACTGACCTTTGACCAAGTATGGATCATGTTCCCTCTACCTGCTGTCGCACGCCATTGGCAAAGTTTAGTTCCTATCAAAAGGGAGTAAACAAAATGTTTGTGTACCACTGGCATATTATGTAAAGTCGGCATTATAGCAACTACAGTGTTTTAGCTACCTGTCTAACTCTCTAATAAACATAAACGCCAAATATACGGATGACAACAGGCTGGTGTTAATGCATTGCAGAATCCGGGTGTTAGTTTCGACGACGTGTATGTGTGCGTGAACAGAAATTGGGGTCGAACGAGGTTAATCTGCAAAAATCTGTAAATGCCCTGATGTGGTGTTGTTATACGATGATATCCAACAATGTTAAAACACAACGCAATACAATTTGTGCACCAAATGTATTTGTGTAGGAATAGTTATACAAGAAGTAGAGTTCATATGTACCGCCATGTATTTGTACAGGATAGCACACCTTGTCAAATGCAGTGTGTATGCGTTGTGTTTGGGCTCGTGTGCATGTGCGTGTATAGGTAGTTCAACAGCACTAATGTAACCAGAAAGCGGTGTTGATGTACTGGAATAATATAAGCCTAGTTGTATTCTAGCGAATGGCAAGGGGCGAAATTATCAAACACTTGTGTACACGTGAGAATTTCTGCACGCACAGTTAGTTGATCTATTTCACTTATTTTATTCATTCACAAACGCACATAAGATAACAGTCACACTTCTCATCTTTAGGCCACGCTGCAGACCGGAGCGCCGTCTGGCGAACATAAACTTTAACATTGTTATGCAATAGACCCTGTTCCACTTCTGCAACCGCACGTGATGCATCAGCCAGACACGTTGCATATCTTCTTTCCGCATGTGGCCCCGCACTTCTGTCCTTGTACACCAGCGTTTGCAAGTGTGACATTTGCAGTGGCATGAACCTCTTCTGGAGGATTTTTATCAACGCGTCCTCTGGTGTTGGGCCACTAAGTTGTGCCTATGCCAGTGTTCGTCTCGATAGGACTTTTGCTAGAAGCGAATCACGACTGAGTGCTCAACTACTCCTGGGTAATCCACCTTATATAGATGTAACGAATCAGTATTCACATCGTAAATCCAAAACAGAGTGAAGAATATGCATCAGAGGGGTGCACTGTTAGGAAGATGACGTTTTGAAGAAAATGACATACTGTATTGCAAAATTCACATGGCATTCTTATAAACAAATATGACAGAACCTCCCAGTTATTTTGGGGCTAACCAACTTCCTCTGGTTGTTGTCCTAAGTCAACCTAGAAAAATAATGTGTGTGTTTGTCTACATATTAGTGGTACACTGTACACATTGTCCACCAAGCATAAAGGGACTCATTTCATTGACTACACGGGCACTCACAAGCATGCGTGCATGTGTTTGTCTTTGTGAGTGTGCGTGGGTGTGTTTGCGCGTATGTGTACATGTATGTATTTGTTTGTGTTTGTTTTTTGTATGCGTGCTAGTGTGTGCGTGTGTATATGTGCGTGTGTAGTTTGTATACGTTGTGTTTGGGTTTGTGTGCATGGGTGTGCGTTCGTGCGCGTCTATTGCCACTGCAGTAGCAATAATCTAACCGAAAAACGATCGATGTCGAAGTAATGTAATACTATTAGCTTGGACAGACTCAAGTGATTAACAAGGGGCGAGCGTGTTGAACACAATGGGCTCGTGACGATATCTACACGCAAAGTTAGTTGTTCTATCTCACTTCATTTAGTCACTCATAAAGACACACAAGAAAACAGTTACATTTATGCAGAATGTGTTTTATTGTCGACAAGTGCAACAGTACAACACTTTCATATTTAGGCCACGATACAGAGCGGAGCGCCGTCTGGCGAACATAACTGTTAACATTTTTTGCAATAGGGCCACCAGGCTGTGCAACCGCAATTGACGCATGGACCAGACACTTTGCATCTCGTTCCTCTGCATGCTGCCCCGCAAGTGTGTCGGCCGCGACAATTAGCTTTGCATGTGGGGTAACCCCGAGGGGTACACCTGCATCTGCAAGTATGGCCTCTGCAGAAACAATAACGTTTCCCGCACCTGATGTGACAATCATCGGCATCTACAAAAGCAATGTTACATCAGCATCATGTTACATCAATCATCGGCATCTACAAAAGCAATGTTACATCAGCACCATGTTACATCAATCATCGGCATCTACAAAAGCAATGTTACATCAGCATCATGTTACATCAATCATCGGCATCTACAAAAGCAATGTTACATCAGCATCATGTTACATCAATCATCGGCATCTACAAAAGCAATGTTACATCAGCATCATGTTACATCAATCATCGGCATCTACAAAAGCAATGTTACATCAGCATCATGTTACATCAATCATCGGCATCTACAAAAGCAATGTTACATCAGCATCATGTTACATCAATCATCGGCATGTTTTATATATAATTCATATTGTCTTGCTGCAAATTATAGTTGTGTTAAAACGATACGGAGCTAGATCATTGTTAGGCAACTGCTACGTTTCGACCATAACAATTACGTATTATTTTACTTATTTTATATTTCAGTGTTTAGTTTGCTAGTAAATTATGTTATATAATATACACTATATGCATTATTATATATTGGCCGCCCAAAAGTGTTTTAATAAAGACATTTAAAAATATACGGAAATTTGATTGTTTCTGGATGAGTATCATGACCACACCGCAAGCCGAAGGAACGCGATTTTTTCGAGGGTGAATAATATTCCAAGCACGTGATCCTGTGATTGCCAGACCCCGATAAACGTTATCCACATGTTTCGGAAATTATCAACAGTTCTTCGGGAGCATACTGAACGGCTGAAGCATTTCTGCGAATTGCTATTATATGAACTATTTTCCTGGTGAGGTAAATGTTAGAATGTATATAGACGGATGACGTAAACAAGTTATATAACGGTATCCAAGTGTTGTGTGGGAGCCCACGTTGGAAGTTTATTGTTAGGCGTGGGGCATGATCATGTTATGTAATCATTGTACCCATGATGTTTTAGCTTTTGGCGTGATACATTTGAGTAAAAGGGGTATCAACATAATATATAGGTCCATATAGGTTTATTAATTTTGATTGGCTGACGCCGACCTTGTGATCTGGTGGGAAAGTTACCAAGCGATGGGTATAAGATGCGAAGTATAGGATATTCGAGAGGGGCCATAACACACAAATGCGGCATTAGTTCCAACTATGATGTCGGGCAAGGCCCGGTATGAAGAGGGCGCGATTTATTGCGACGTCGAAGAACCCTCTACAACTTCGCTCTCATTGACAACAGCGAGCGAAAACCCAGACAACACAATGCCACGCAAGTAATACTGTGCATTGTTTGACTGTATGCGTTGACCGTCAGCCTCGACTGCATCTCGTTTTCTGCTGCTTACTGACTGCTTGCGAAGGCCACATCAATTATCGCCCTATTCAATCCGGCGTCAGTGGATGTTATTCTAGAGAGGAATTATTTCATTATATAAAATTGGCCAATATGTTACATACGTAATAGAAGGAGAGAGGATAGTAACATATTGAAATAATGTCTTCAACGTTAATTAGCCATTACTCTGTATAAAGCGTGTACAATGTACAACATTTACTTGAAGAATAATGTGCAAAAATGTTCGTAATACGTACGTCGACGAGTTCTGCCGTGAACGGCCAGAAGAGGATTTTGCTCTCTTCTGCTGCGACCTTGAAAGGAAACGATATAAACATGATCTTTGTAGTTTGGGCTAGAGTAAATATAAAATAAAGTGTGCACATCAGTAACTATTCCGATTGTTGCACATTGGAAGGCAGCTTTACCCGAATGTTGCGAAAGGTGTTCACAACAATGAGACACGCATACCAGCAATGCAAATTTGTGAAACTTCATAAGTTTTCAGTGAGGATAAAGTTGACTCCCTTAGGCCACTGCTACATAAGAGACTATCACAACACTATTTCCACGGGAAGTAACACATGTGCGTTCGAGTAGAGGGCGTCTGAGAGAGAGGAAGCATTTCAAACCCCACTATATGTTTCAGTAACCTTAATAATGAGAGATCGAAAAACAGTGATAACATTTCATTAAGCATCAGCTGTGTGATGAGATGCTTGAGACGAGCTGATAATATGTTTTCCAAAAAATATGCTAAATCTATTCCATAATACAACACATTCATAATGATACGGTAATGTACGAAATGGACGCGTACCAGACAATTCGTCGCTGACTTCTCTCAGACTCATTGATGAGTCTTCATCCTAGTACACAATGAAACTACAATATATCTCGACAGAACGTTACTTATTAGCAATAAACACAACAATTAACGGATTGTATAAAATTACAAAAGCAGGACTGTAAATATCACGTATCAACATGTGCACATGGAACGTACTAATTACACTAATTGTTTCTCATTGATACGTAGTACATTTAATGGGGCCATAGAAGAGTTGTTGATATTTGGTCGTGTCATATTCTTTTCATACGACATTCTTATGGCAATTCAAAGCAGATGAGACATACATTTCTGTTCACATGTGTTCCTACCTTTTCCTCCAATTGAGCCGCATTATCGTCAGCCAAAGCCTGCAGCGCGAGACACGTGAACAGAAGGATAATGACGAACCGCATTGTCTCTATAACACGGTAACGACAACGTAAACTTTGTTAAACAACCACAAACCGCAGCGTATGTCACAAACAAATAGGTTTGCAAGTGGTTAATTTGCAACATACGAAGTGGCGTTAAAGTGCACATACCTGAGTCTGGTACCCGGAGCTCTTGCAATCGCCGAATGAAATGGGAGAAAGGTGTTGGGCCTTTTAAATGATTCGAGTAAATGTCACGAGTTATCTTGGTGCCTTGTCTTGGACCTGTGCCAACTAAAGCCAATGTACCGTGTGGAACGGTTGCCAACTTTTAATTTTTTTTACTTAGAAAACGATGTGCGCAATTAAGTAAAATATTAAATAAGAGGTCAGAATGAATCCAAGGGATGTTATTGCATATGAATTAATACATATGATTGGTACATGTAGACATTTGGGGTAGATATATGCAGTAGATATATGTAGTTTAATGAGGTATATACATGCAGTGGATACGTAAGGTAGATGCATGAAGTAGATTCATGCGGTGTATACATATGTTACATGCATTAATTAATGCAATATCAGAGGAAATCATTACAATCAGGGACGTAGAACATTTCACGAAAGAAGTCAACGCCTTCCTTGGTACCCTGGAACCTATGATCTGAAGGAAACTGCAATAAGTAATGTAAAGAAAGTAGACTTGTCTTGTGGTTTTGATGACAAACCTCGCACTAATACATGCACACACACGCCGCGTGCGAGCGTGAGCGCACACACGCACACAAGTCATTGTGATTGCTTCTACTGTTCAATCCTCCCCTCTCTCCCGTATATAACTTTCCTTCCCGTTCCCAACACTACATCTCTGGCACAAATTGACGCTGGTGTAGTAATGCTTGTCATCTCGTTCATGGGTGCAGTGTCACTGTTGCGTGACACAACGGTATTCAGCACAGGTACACACGCAACTGGTGCATACCATTAAAACGTTTTTCCTCGTTAAACAAAAAAAGGATAGAACATAAATAAGAATATTCGAGTGCACATGCGTCAGTTCGTGCCCGTAAAAATAAAAACAACTGACACGATGCTAAGACACACCCTGACTGAAAAACATGTAATACGCAATACACATTCAGCAAACATTTTTAACAAAAACCTTTCACACTGCTCCATGCCTTGTGGATACCTTTAGGTCCTCAGCGAACCAATCCAACTGTGTACATCTGGAAATGCTTATCGATTAGAACCTGCTTAACCGCTTTTGTTTTGGTGCGTTGTCGAGCTTGGGTCTCCCGAGGATTTTAGTGCAATCAAAGTGTTCTATATTGTATTGGTTTGTGTAACTAGGATATTTAAAAGGAATTGGGGGCTATATTGTTACTACCTCATACAATATGTAAATGCCTCACCGAGCTACATTTGTGTATTGCTAGTTTAGTGGTTCGTACTGTTTATTGCACTCTTTTTACCGTTTATGCCGCCCGTCCCCAATCACTCAGTCTATAACTCGTTCTCTGTCTCATCTCCCGTCCTAATCCCACTAAATTTCTCTTCACGCAATCCTCCCACATCAATATTAGTTTTCTTCTTCTTCTCATTCTACCCTTGACTATGAGTGCATCCGCTGTCTTCGTCAACCGTTCCCGTACATTTGTCACCTGTGTCCAGACCAATTTGAACGAATCCTCACTAGCTTCCTCCTGAAACTCTCTTTCACAACATCTCCCTCCCTCAGCTCCTCAGTTCTTCTGAAAACTTAAATTAATAACTACCTCACTGATCAACATTGGTTTGTGGTAATCTTAGTGGTTCTCACTCTTTCAGGTCTGCCGCCTTCAGTGCTACCTTTTTATGGGATAGTAACTTGCAGGCCGACATTCAAAAATGTTTTAATCTTACTGAAGGTGTACCACACTTCCTCCATTTGCAACGGCCCTACAAGGTTAAATATCTTTATTACTGGCTTCGTATCTGCATTTGGCTGAAGGGAGAAAAGGGTGTTGGTCTTTTTTACTAATTCGAGTAAGTGTCATTCGTAATTGTTGTCGCGTTCTCCACCTTTATCTTGGTGTCTTGTATTGGACCAGTGCCACCCTTTTTATGAAACCTCAGAATGTGTGTGCGCAATGTGTTTAGACAGGTAAGAATGGCCGAAGGGAAGCTACAGCACAGGCATCATCAGTATATACAAGTGGGGATAATATTTGAAACACCTACTTTGACATGCCGAAATCATTACAATATGAATAATGTCACTGCATCCTAAACCTCGAGGTAATTCCCCAGTGTTCACAGGGCTGGATTCAGTGCACATATAATAACGCAGAACGGGTTAATACTAATACATATGTGGCAGTGTGTAGTGGATAGAGACAACTGTAGTTGAAGTCGTAAACCGAATTTGACGAAAGTAGCATACATACTATTTTGCCGAATTGTTAACTCGAGTCGTAGCTGTTTGGTCGAAACGGAATCATGTCGCCCATTTTGACTAAACTTGACTTGGAATTCAGATAAGTGACTCGAGAGTTGAATTAAACTTGGAGATCATTGCTTCGAAACTTGTCATGACTAGTCAGTTTGTGACTTGCCAACAAATTTGCTGTTTTAGCATTGTAGAGTGTTTTAAGCTAAAACGCAAACCTACAGGCATATTGTTTCATGACTTGATCACCGTTCGACAGCAAACGTTGCAAATAACATCCCTTCTCAGTAGAAAATAAAATACATTGTACCAGTATTGCCTTAAAGAGTTGCAAATAACATCTCTTCTCAATAGAAAACGTTGCAAATAACATCTCTTCTCAGTAGAAAATAAAATACATTGTACCAGTATTGCCTTAAAGAGTTTACCGGAGTATCCTGCACGCAAAGTAGAAGAGTTGCCATCCAGTTCATACACTAAATTAAATAACATACACTCGACCCAGTCTACCGGCGACACTGATACGGTAACGTACAGAATTGACAATTGTGAAGAAAGTAGAATATTTAATGACAAGCTACATTGCATATTCTGCTGTTCCTTGTGTGTTGGATCCATGATATTAAGTAAAAAAATATTTCTCGCTTTTTCTCGATAGAAAGTAAACCAAGTCATCTACGTATGTGGAACCATAGGACACAAAGCAGCATTGTGTTTTTTGTTTGAATGCGTGTGCGTGCGTGCGTGCGTGCGTACATGCATGTGCGTGTGTGTGTGAGTGTGCGTACGCGGCGCGTTTGTGTGTGTGCGCGTGTGCAGCTAGTGTGCTTTGTGTTTGGGTGTGTATGTGTGTGTGTGTGTGTGTGTGTGTGTGTGTGTGTGTGTGTGTGTGTGTGCGTGTGCGTGTGTGTGTGTGTTTGTGTGTGTGTGTGTGTGTTTGTGTGTGTGTGTGTGTGTGTGTGTGTGTGTGTGTGTGTGTGTGTGTGTGTGTGTGTGTGTGTGTGTGTTTGGGTTTGTGTGCGTGTGTGTTTGGGGTTTGTGTTTGTGTGGGTGTTTCGCCTGTTCATTCTACTCAGAAAGTGTTGTCGATGTACGGCTGCAATTCATCTGAAGAACGTAGACTATCTCATGACAAACGACATTGCAAATGTTGCTGTACCGCATTTGTTGGAACGATGAAATTGATTAGTGCATATTTCTTGCTCTTTCTTGATAGAAAAAAATCATGTTCAGTACCAATGCAACTGTTTACAAATGGAACAATTATCAATTAGGAACTGCTTAATCCCTTTTGTTTTGTCTGCCGAGCTTGGATCGCCCTAGTATGTTAGTGCAATAAAACTATTTTATATAGTAATGCATTGTATAACAAGGAAATTTAAAACACATTGCGGCTGTATTATTACTACGTCATACAATGTGTGAATGCATCATCTAGCTACATTTGTGTATTCTTAGTTTAGTGGTTCGTACAGTTTCATGCCATGTGCCTTCAAAGCACCCTTTTTACCGTTTGTGCCGCCCGTAAAGTAGATTAAAATATGCGTCCATATCTGTATTAGTATCATGTGATAGGCTTGGTTGCACATCAGATAATCGGGTGCGTGACAAAACATATTCAACACAGGTAGGCTGTACATACGCAACTGGTGCATACATTACGCATAGAAGAAGAAAGAAAGAAATGAAACACTAATGAAAATATTATAACATATTCCATGATATATGAAATCGGTCACACAATGCTTTCTGTTGACGCATACAACTAAGCAGCAGACAGGGGAGAGAACTGCTCGCCCAAACATACAACGTACACAATGGCTGTGATCCAAAGAATGTTCCTAATTTCAGTCGGTTTCATACGAATATGCAACAACGCCGTTCATTTTAACTGATTATGTGATCGTGTTGTTTTAACATGGCGCTTTTTGTCAGCAGAGGGGCAGGTGGAAAATTATAGCCCCTAGCTAAACAAACGCTGCCTTGCGTCGTGTACTGGATATATCTTTGGCCTGTCACGCTAGTGTAGGTTGCTAGCGTAACATTAGGGCAAGGGGCTGACATGAAATATCTCAACCTAGACTTTCCATCAACGCGCCCTTTTGAGGGGGACCACTAAGTTCTGCCAGTGCCACTGATCGTCTCGAGGTGGCTCTTGCTAGAAGCGCGTCACGGCTGAGTGCTCAACTACTCCCGGTATTCCACCTTACACAAGTATATCGAATCAGTGTTCCTGTCCTAAATCCAAAAATAGTGAAGAATATGCATCAGATGTTGTCAATACGTTGACGTTTTTGAAGACAATGACTTACTGTATTGCAGAAAGCCTAAGGCATCCTTAGATGTAAATATGACAGAAATCCCAGTTATATTGGTACCTACACACTTATGGTTGTCTTCATAAGTCAACCCAGAGAAACCATGCGCAGGCATGTGTGCGTGGGTGGGTGAGTGCGAGGGTGCGTTCGTTCCTACGAGTGTGTGTTTGTTTGTGTGTGCGTTCGTTCGTACGTGCATTCGTGCGCGCACCCACATATTGGTTGTAAACTACACACATTGTCCACAGAAACATAAAGGGACCCATTTCGTTGAGTACACAGGTACTTACAAACGAACATGTTCGTGTGTGTGCGTGCGTGCGAGCGTGTATGTGCATGTGTGAGTACATAGTAGTAGTAGTAGTAGTAGTAGTAGTAGTAGTAGTAGTAGTAGTAGTAGTAGTAGTAGTAGTAGTAGTAGTAGTAGTAATAGTAGCAGTAGTAGTAGACGAAGGTGTTCTCTACGATCGCAATGGACAAGGCACATGAACAGAACAACTCCTGCATCAAATTAGATGGCGGAGAAGTTGGCCTCACCGAACAGGCCCATGGCCCTGCTGCGTTGGATGGTTGCTGGACCAGAAATTGCTAGGACCACAAAGAGTATCAAGATGGGGACGAGAACTGGGGGAGGCGAATAGACACATCCCGCCACGACCAGACACCAAGTATGCAGACTTCATTCGCCAAACATGTCCGCTCCCTTGTCAGCGTGATAGAAAATATTGGCAACCCGTATCCGGAAGAAAGTATGGATCTGGTTGTCCTTGACACAAAGGAAATGGCAGGTCCTGCTGCAGTTGAGAGTGTCCGAAATGTTAAGAGGATTGGACCGGAACAGTTCCAGGCTTTCACCAGAATTCTGTTGTTGAAAGAACGAAGCCTATTTATGACACTATTCGTCGAAACAAGCTGAATATGTTCAGTACTTTCGCTCCGTGCGTGCGTATGTGACTGCATTCGTTCGTTCGTACGATTTGTTCGTACGTTGTTCGTACGTTTTGTGTGTGTGCCAGCGCACACGCATGCACGCATGCATGCATGGCTGCGTGCATGCGTGTGCGCGCCTACATATTGGTTACACACTGTACACAGTGTCCACACAAACATAAGAGGATTCCTTGAGTACAAGGGTACTCCCGAACAAACATGCCCATGTGCGTGCGCGTGTCTGTGTTTGTGTGTGTGTGTGCGTGTGGGGTCGAGCGTGCTGTGTGTGCACGCGCGCGTGTTTATGTTCGTGTATGTTTGTTTGTGTTTGTTTTTTTGTTTGTGTGCGTGAGTGCGTGCGAGCGTGCGAGCGCTTGTGTGTAGTGGATGTAGTGTGTGTGCGATGTGTTTGTTTTTGTCTGTGTGTGTATGTTTGTGTTTGTTTGTGAGTTTTTTATGTGTTTGTTTTTATAAGTGTGAGTGTGGGTGCGTGTGTACCAAGTGTAAATGTTATGTTTGGGTTTGTGTCCGTGCGTGTGTGCGTTTTGGGCATGTGCTTGTGTGGGTGTGCGTGCGTGTATAGCCATAAATCTAACCAGAAAGTGTTGCCGATGTACTGGAATAATATAAATTAGATATACTCTAGCGAATGGCAAGGGGCGAGGGTATCGAACACTTATAGACACCTGACCATTTCTACACGCAAAGTTAGTTGCTATATTTCACTTCATATAGCCACTCACAAACACACACAAGACAAAAGTCACACTTATTTAGAATGCGTTTTATTGTCGACAAATGCAACAGTACAACACTTCTCATCTCTAGGCCACGCTGCAGAGCGGAGCGCCATCTGGAGAACACAAACATTATTTTCCTTTGCAATAAGCCTTTCTCCACCAAGCTCTGCAACCGCATTTGACGCGTTTGCCAGACGCAGTGCAGCGCTTCCCGCTGCACGAGGCCCCGCAGGTATGTCGGCAGCGACACCTAGCTGTGCACTTGGGGTAACCCCGCCTATTACACGTGCATCTACAAGTGTGGCCTCTGCAGTAGCACGAGCCTTTCCTGCAACTTTTGCGACAATCATCAGGATCTACAAAAGCAATATTACTTAAATATAATTCATATTGTCTTGCTGAAAATTATGTTTATGTTAAAACGATACGGAGCTAGATATTTATATTTCATTAGTTTAATAGTAAATCATGTTATATAGCATACACTACATGCATTATTACATATTCACCACCCAAAAGTATCATAATGATGGCATTTTAAAAATATACGAACATTCGAATGTTTCTGGAAGGATATCATGATCAAACCGCAAGCCGAAAAGAACGTAATTTTACGGCGGTTAACAATATTCCCTTCGCGTGAACATGTGAATACCCCACTCTTTAAGGCGACATTCATTAGTATATAATGAGTTTCATCATATTTTTAAATCGGTTGATTAAAACACATTTGCCAAGTTGTTTGAATATTTAAAGTATAATTTTTAATAATATGTTGTCGTAGCGTAGGCCAGAATAGCTGAAAGCAAACAAGAACTACTGGAGGAATGGAAGGGGGTGTTCGAGAAGTACGGACTGAGGACGAGCCTTGAGAAGACAGAAGTTGTGTGGGTTGGACATCAGAGAGAGAGAGAGAGAGAGAGAGAGAGAGAGAGAGAGAGAGAGAGAGAGAGAGAGAGAGAGAGAGAGATAGAGAGAGATATATATATATATATATATATATATATATATATATATATATATATATATATATATATATATATATATATATATATATATATATATATATATATATATATATATATATAATATATATATATATATATATATATATATATATATATATAGAGAGAGAGAGAGAGAGAGATAGAGAGAGAGAGAGAGAGAGAGAGAGAGAGGAGTTGAACATCAGGTTGGATGGTAACGAGATCAAGCAAGTGGATGGCTGTGTGTACCTTGGAGGAATGGTTATGGAGGATGGGC
>OY759274.1:21182756-21197756 GCA_963662155.1 Lamellibrachia columna
TGCTATTTTGGCTCTGTATCGTGTTTTAAGTTAAACGCAAATCTACACGCATATTGTGTCATGACTTAAATACAATTCGAGAGCAAGCTTTACAAATGACATCTCTTCTCAAAAGAAAAGAAAATATATTGCACCAAAAATGCCTTAAGAGCTTACCGGAGTATCCTGTACGCAACGTAGAAAGTATACTATTCATTTCATATAATATAATAAATAACATTCACTCGACCAAGTCTACCTCAATACAGTAACGTACAATACTGACACCATTAACTATACCGAAAATTGCAATGCGTTTTGGGGAAAAGCGGCCTAAATTCATCTGAAGAAAATATGAAATTTCACGACATTGCATAGGCTCCTGTTCCGTGTGTGTTACAAACACGAAATAGACTAAGTCAGTAAATATTTCTCGCTCTTTCTCGATAGAAAATAAACCGTGTAAAATAAACTATGTATGAAAATTATGGGATTATTCCGCAAGCACATAATAACATTAGTCAAACGCACATGCACATTCACACGCAAGCGCACACTTCAGCCGTCCTTTCTGTCGTACTACATTATTGCCTTCCCGTCCCAAACACGTGTTTAAGCACGAGACACATACTGCAGACGTTGTGCGGAAAAAAAAACAATAACGGCGCATCTTGTCCTGTCTGCTGACGTATGTGATTTAATGGAAGAGCGACGCTCTGCACAAAAGAAATAACGTGAAAATAGATTCTGGCACGACGAAAATAGTCGGACGCATAAGTAACATTATTCAACCCAGCTATGCACGCAACTGGTGAACACTACTAAAAAGTGTTGCCTCAGTAAGCAACAAAGGGTAGAACATAAATATATATATATGCGAGTGCATATACGTCAGTTCGCGCCTGAATCAAACTGACGCGATGCTAAGACACACCCTCAAATTAAGCAAATGTAATATTGTCAACAAACATTTTCGAAAAAAATCTTCTACACTGTTTCAAGCTTAACGAACAGCTGTAGATCGTTCAATGTTGGTAAGTAGAATAGGTACTTCGCGAAATTGACACAGATAAATATATCACAAAACTACGACTACGACGCCACAAACAATGACAAGCTTAAGGCGTTGTCTCTAGAGTCAGAGGTTTGTAAAAAAAACAGAGGGTAGAACAAAACTATGGGAATATAAGTTCACACACGCATGCGCACGAGCACGCACGCACGCGCTAGAATGCAAGTATTCAGCATTCATGTTTCACAAAAACGTTACTACCTTTAACATTGAAAGATGTAAACGTCGCATCTTAGTAAATTTCGCGAGCGCTTGTAATAACTAATAAGTATTATTTAAGTTTATTTAATGTTTTACCGTTTTACCTCTACAAAGCATTGTATCGTTTTTTCGCATCACAAATACTTAACATGGTATCTAAAAACTTTATGCAGAAATAACCTGGTATTTTGCACTATAATGTATCGTTTTTCGTACAGCTGATTCTACTAAGCGGCGGAAGTGATTTTGCTAATTTTAACATAGCGGGAATAAGGAACGAATCCGTCACAGCAATTTGATTCTACTATACAGCTGTTATCCGTGATGTTACTAAGCGGAACGCACTGTAACACATAAGTCTAAACAAAACAGCGAACACTATTAATATAAATAACTTCGTTGTTGAACTCGGTCACACGTTTTTGTGTTGACGTATATAATTACGCTGTAGACTCAGGAGCGTAATGTTTTGCCAAACATATAATGTGCAAATTGGCTGTAGTCTAAAGAAAACAGTAGGATGAGTGACAAAAAAATTTTCGCACTAGAATCGTGTTGCAGAAGTTTAACATCTGACACACCGCTTTGTGCATTAGACAATCTCTATGGGTCAACACAAGTACTGGAATCTGCGTCCGTATATATGATGTCATCACAGATATGGACGCTATCTCATGTGATAGTCATCACTACACGCACAATCTGCAGTGACAGAATCTTACAAGTCCGGGTAGCCAAAACAGTACTGCCACCACACTTCTAACTTATAGGCACATCTCCTATCAGGGTGGCTTGAGCAAGTAGTAATATAATAGAGTTATTAGTACTATACAACATGTATACAATTAGAAGTACAGCGATGTATGAGGATCCTTCTACATCCTTCCCTTGTAATATGTTTTGAGAAGGTTAGTTGTACTTAACATTTACTCAAGTAATTACGGTATAACATTAGTAAACAGAATAAAGTATAAAAGTATGATAAGAATTATGTATTTTGCATGACATAGTATGCAAAAATGCACTTGTGCCTGGCAAACAAAATAGGAGAGGCCAGAACATATTAATTATATTCGTGCTACAAATGTCCCGCACAGTGTTTGCCGGGGTGTGCTGTCTTGAGCAATTCTATGGCGGCACATCAGAACACTACTTCTTGTATAAATGTTCATACACACGTACATGTGGTGCAACATTTGTATTGCATTGTGTTTTAACATTGTTGGATAGTATCGTATAACAATACCACATCAGGGCAGTTTAGGATTTCTTTAAGATTAACCTCGTCAGTGTGCTGGTATATACAAGTTCGTGCTTCTGGTCAAACAATATGTAACCTTATTGACCAACGTGCCACATCAACAAATCGTTCAGCCACCAACCACGCCCACGTATTTTGCTAGGTCGCCATTGTTCATATGCTAGCGGAAACCGTGGTTGGTGTTTTCATTCGGGCAGCCTCTCCATGCGCGTGTCACGCTTCGGCGCGGCAGTACCGGAAAGCACTTCACTATCAGTGTGGCAGAGGGTTGTCGAACCGTCGGCACTGAAGGCATTGATGTCACCTGCGGCTGGTACGAGCAGGCTGGCGACGTCATCCTAGCCAGCGGCGGTCGCGAGTCTCGGCTGCGCGTTGCCAGCTGGCGGAAGACTGTCATAAGACCGTCAGTTCGGGCGATGCTCTCGAGGGTGCTGCACACCCAGTGGAGAGCCGTTATACCCCGATTTCCCTTCAAGCACGCATACACGTCGTCGCAGCCCTACAACAAAGCTACCACAGAACCGAAATATTAGGATAATGCAATGTGCTAACATTTGCCCTCCACATCAATGGCGTTTACGTTTATTAGACAGTTAGCACTAACCGGTGTGGTGCCTGGTGAGTGTACCTGCCGGTGTACTAGACAACACTAAACTGTGAGGTACCAGGTGAGTTTAACTGCCGGTGTACTAGACAACACTAAACTGTGAGGTACCAGGTGAGTTTAACCGCCGGTGTACTAGACAACACTAAAGTATGATTTACCTTGTGAGTTTAACCGCCGGTGTACTATATATCACTAAACTGTGAGGTACCAGGTGAATTTAAATGCCAGTGTACTATACAACACTAAACTGTGAGGTACCAGGTGAGTTTAACGCCGGTGTACTAGACATCACAGAAAGGTGAGGTGCCTGATGAGGGTAACTGACGATGCACTAGACAAAATTAAACGGTGAGGTGCCTGGTGAGTGTATATGTAGGTGTACTAGGCAGCACTCAACGGTGAGGTGCCTGGTTGGTGTAACTGCCGATGCACAAGGCAGTTAGCATTAAACGGTGAGGTGCTTGGTGAATGTAATTGCCGATGCACGGCCAAGTCTGCTGCAACAGGCGCACTACACTTGGTACAGGGCCTGGTTCACATACCTTAGTTATGTAATATTGATTGGTTTTGAGAATATTGATAGAAATATGTTCTTCAAACTTACACAAGACAGTAGAACAAGGGGACACAAAGGACGTTAATTAAGGACAACGCAGGTTGGATAAGGAAAAAAAAATGTGTTGTACACTCGATAAATTAAGGGCTTCCTTGTCCACTTGCCATCTGGATCGCGTAATTTCCTGTGGCGACATTGTTAAATCTTGTAATATATGACCCATATGTTCGTTGAAATTGGTATTATCGGCGATAAATGACACCAAGAACACGCTTCGATGCCGCTTGAAGGACCTTTGCGTGGAGGATTTTCAGCGACTTCCGAATGATCCGCTCTTTCCATATTTTAGTCGGTTTTATACGAATATGCAGTAGCGCCGTTCACTTTAACTGAGAATGTGTTGATGTTGTTTTGACATGGCTCTAATCTTTGACCAGCAGAGTGATAGGTGTGAAAATATACCCCCTAGGTAAGCAAAAGTGTGCGCTCCAGTGGAGCTACGCGTCGTTCACTAGAGCTATCGTTGGACTGTTACACCAGTGTAGGGGGTTAGCGTAACATTTGGAGCAACGTGCTGACATAACATTTAGCTTAAGGGGCTGGTGTGAAATATCGCTAGGTAGACTTTCCATCAAGGCACCCTGTGCGTGTGTGAGTGTATGTGCGTGTGTGTGCGTGTGTGTGGGTGTGTGCGCGCGCGTGTGTGTTTGCGGGTATGTAATTTATGAGCGTTCTATTGAGTTTGTCTGTGTATGTATGTTTGTGCTTGTTTTTGTTTTATGTATGCGTCTGTGTGTGTGCATGCATATGTGCGTGTGTGCGTGTGTAGTGTGTTTGGCTTGTGTGCGTGTTTTTGTTTGTGTTTTTGTTTGTGTGGGTGTGCGTGCGTGCGGACGTTGAACTAATGCAATAGCTCTAATCTAACCAGAAAGTGACGTGGATGTACTGGAATACACAAACTCTAGGGCGAGGGAATCAACCACGTATGGACACGTGCCGATTTCTACACGTAAAGTTAGTTGCTCTATTTCACTTAATTTAGTCAATCACAAACACACAGACAAGAAAACAGTCACATTTATTTATATTGTGTTTAATTATCGACAACTGCAACAGTACAACGCTTCTCATTTTTAGGTCACGCTGCAGAACGGAGCGTTGTCTGTCGAGCATAACCTTTAACGTCCTTTGCAATAGGCCTTTCCAGACAAGACTCTGCAACCACACTTGACGCGTCGGCCATACGCTTTGCAGCTGCTCCTTCCGTTAGAACTCTTTTTGCATAAGGCCCCGCAGATGTGCCAGTGGCGACAACTAGCTTTGCATACGGGCACACCCAGCCTACACCAGCTTTTGCAAGTGTGGCCTTTGCAGTAGCAAGAGCCTCTCCTGCACCTAACGCTACTATAACCAGTTTCTACAAATGCAATGGTACATACATATAATACATAATTCTACTTCCGATAAAAACGTACGCAGCTGTATAAGTATTAAGCAATGACTACTGTTCGACCATAACAATTACGTATTATTTGATTTTGTTACCCTTTTTAGTTTGATAGTAGAAACATGTTACATAATACACAATATATATAAATTAATGTGCTTTGATAAAGATATTAAAACATGCACGACATTTGAATGTTTCTTGAAGAATATCATGAGAATGTGTTGATGTTGTTCAAATAATACGTAAGCCGAAATGATCGTAATTTTAAGGGGGTTAATTATATTCCAGTCACGCGACCATGTGAATTCCCGACCCCGACAAACATTCTCCACATGTCACTCCTATGAACGTGCGTCATATATGCAATACATTGTGTGCTATTCTTGACAGGATTTATTTGATTACAATGTACTATGAACTTTATTTAATGGAAGAATAATGAACGAAAATGTTCGTAACACGTACGTCGACGAGTTCTGTGGTGAACGGCCAGAAAAGGATTTTCCTCTCTCTTGCTGCGACCTTGAAAGAAAACGAAAGGAAACATGATCTTTGTAGTTTGAATTAGAGTAATTATAAATGTAGTGAGTACATATGTAACTAATCCGAAAGTTGCATATCGGATGACAGCTTTGCCCGAATGCTGAGAATGGTTTTCACTGTTAACTGAGACGCGTATACCACCAATGCAACTTCGTGAAACTGCATCAGCTGTAAGAGGCGAGAAAGAGAAGGACGATTCCCATTTGTAGACCACTGCTACAGAAGAGACTATCACAAGGCTGTTTATCAGGGAAGTAGCACATTGACGTTTGAGCAGTGGCCGTCCGAGAGAAGAGATACACCCCGTTATACGTTGCAACAATGTTGATAATGTATTCAAAATCTATCACAATCACAATAACAACGAGAATGTACGCAACGGACACATACCGGACACTTCGTCGTTGACTTCTCTCAGACTCATTGATGAGTCGTCATCCTAATACAGAATGAAAATACTAAATATATCGGCAGAACGTTACTAATTAGCAATACAAATAACAATTAAAGGATTGCTTAAATTACAAAAGCAGAACTGTAAATACCGCGTATCAATATTTGGGCATGGAACATTCTAAATATATTAATTGTTTCTCATTTCCCCGTAGTACATTCAATGGGGCCGAAGAAGAGTTGTTAATATTTAACCGATTTGTATTATTTTCACAAGACATTCTAATGGCAATTCTAAGCAGATAAGATTTTTTTTTTCTGCACACAAGTGGTCATACCGTTTCTTCCAATTGAGCCGCATTGTCGTAAGCCAAAGCCGGCAGCGCGAGACAGGCGATTAGAAGGATGATGAAGACACGCATTGTCTCTACAAAACGGTAACGGCAACGTAGGCTTTGTAAGATAACACAGACTTGGTAAAATAACCACCAACCACACAGTACATCACAAACAAACAGGTTTGCCAGTGGTTAATTTGCACCATACGTGGCAACAGTTGCGTAAAAGTGCACTTACCTGAGTCTGGTACCCGGAGCTCTTGCAATCGCCGAATGAAAAGGGAGAAAGGTGTTGGGCCTTTTAACTGATTCGAGTAAATGTCACGAGTTATCTTGGTGCCTTGTCTTGGACATGTGCCAAATTGAGGATATGTGCTGTAGTGGACTGTTGCCAACTTTTTTTTTGAAACCTAGAAAATGATGTATGTAGTTCGGTTATACATTAAATAAGATATCAGAATGATTCAAAGGGATTGAATACTGTATATGCAACAATACATATGATTGGTACACGCGGTAGACATATGCGGTAGACATATACAACAAATATATGTACTATATACATGCGGTAGATACACGAGGTACATAAATAAGGTAGATATACCATGTAGATTCATGCGGAAGATACATGAGGTATATACTTGAGGTAGATACATGAGATAGAAATTAATTCCAGAGGAAATCTTTACAATCAGACAGAGAACGTTTCAGGAAAGAAATCAATGCGTTCCTTTGTGACTTGTGTCAGAGTCCGCCCCCATAGCAAAGGACAGACGCTGAGCCAAGGAAGAAACCCACACAGGAAACAAACATACATGATTAGAGTAGAAATAATGTTACTGCTACCTAGGATCTGAAGGAAACGGTAATAAATAATACCAAGAAAGTAGACTTGTCTTTTGGTTTTCATGGCAACGAAAATTGAGCAGTCTGCAATAACACATGTTATGTGGAAAAAACATTATATATTCTCCCTATAGAATATAAACAATATAAAACCAGTAACCTGCGATTATGATGGGGAATAATAAATGCATACAAATAATATACACACACGCGCACACGCACATATATATATATATATATATATATATATATATATATATATATATATATATATATATATATATATATATATATATATTATATATATATATATATATATATATATATATATATATATATATATATATATATAAATATATATATATATATATATATATATATATATATATATATATAAATATATATATATATATATATATAAATATATATATATATATATATATATATATATAAATGTTCACGTACTCATGCGTTTTTCAATCCTCCCCCTCTCTCATCACTTGTTTCTTTCCCTACACGACATTCACCCTGGTTTAATAATGCTTCATTTGTGTGAAATCAGATAACTTTCATTTTACATATCCAAGGTGTTTTAATTTACCTGGTAGAGGCTTTCATCAACGTGTCACATTGATTTCATCAATACCTATGACGCTTGATGACGTCATCGTACACGTGAGGCAGTTCATAATTGCCCTCGTCTCTGTTGATGGATGTTCTAGTTTTTCTGATCCAGATGGCTTCCTTTTATGTGCCGGATTCTTCGGTTGGGTTCCTTGACTACAATTTTCACTCCCTCCCAGTCTATGATGTGGTTTTCAGTTGTCGCATGGTCTGTAAGGGCGGATTTATTGATGGTAGACATCAATCTTTTTTTCCCGCTCCTTGTGTATTTCTCTTTTTTCGTGTTGTCTACATCCTTTCTGTGTTCCTCCAGTCGTGTTTTTAGTAGTTTTCCTGTCTCCCCAATGTACCCAGCACCACAGTTCTTGCATGGTATTTGGTACACCAGTTCGCCCTGTTCTTCTAGCTCTACTTTGTCCTTGGGATGTATCAACAAGCGCCTGAGGGTGGTGTGGGGACGCATAGCTGTTGGTACTCCATATTTTTCCAGTACTCTCTCTGAGACCCCCTCTACGTATGGGATGACTACTTTGCTCCTGTAATTTCTGTCTTTTGTTTGTTGTTGTTCTTTTTCTTCTTACAGCTATCTGTCACCTTGTTCAAGGCCCAGGACGGATAGCCACATACTCTTAGAGCTTCTCTCAAGTGTTCCACCTCTTCCTTCTTGTCCCCCTCCTCTGAAGTTATCGTCTCACACCTGTGCATAAGGGTTCTGACCACTCCTAATTTCTGATGTTTGGGGTGGTGGGACGCAAATTTCAAGTATTGGTCGGTGTGCGTCTTCTTCTTGTACACTGTAGACTTCACACTGCCATCTTCCTTTCTGGTGAACTTCGCATCCAGGAAGGGCATGCTGTTGTACTCTTCATCTTCCCGCGTGAAAATGATGCTCCCTGTGGGGTCTACAGTGTTCATGTGTTGTTGTAATTTCTTTGCCTTTCCCGTGTGTACCAGGCAAATTACATCGTCCACATATCGTTTCCAGTTTCTCGGTTGGCAATCTACCGGTGCCGTTGCTATTATTTTCTGCTCCAGGTCCTCCATGTACAGGTTGACAACAATGGGGGATACCGGGCTGCCCATGGCTACTCCAAATTACTGCTGGTAAATTTCTCCTTCAAATCTGAAGTATGTCATTTCCAGGACAAATTTCAACAACTCCATGATGTCGTCTATGTTTAGGTTTGTTCTCTTCTTTAGTGTCTTGTCATTCTCTAGTCTTTTCTGATGATTTCGCACGCTTCTTTGATCGGAGTCTTCGTGAACAGCGACACAACATCACATGACACAAATGATTCTCCTTCTTCTACTCTCAGCTTTGTCATCTCCTTCACCAGTTCTTGTGAGTTTTTCAATTATGAACTGCCTCACGTGTACGATGACGTCATCAAGCGTCATAGGTACTGATGAAATCAACGTGACACGTCGATGAAAGCCTCTACCAGGTAAACTAAAACACTTTGGATATGTAAAATGAAAGTTATCTGATTTTAAAATGAAATAACCTGAAGAATGTTCAGTAACTTCATTTGTGTGGTTTCGCTGCACTGCTGCTTGACGCAACAAAATTTTAAAAGATTTGCCATCCAAGCCAAAGACCCAGACGGCAAGTAGACAAAGAAGCCATTGGCTTATTGAGAGTCCATCAGTGTTCGTCTACGTGTAACCCGCCCTCCTGAGATATGTGTCCAACTTGTTTCTAAACATATTCTGCAGCTAGCGGTTAAACAATCCGTAGATAATTTGTTCAGATAAAGATATATGTTGTAAGTGCTGTACATGAAGGCGGTGTATACACCCGGTATATATGTGTTGTACGTGCTGTACATGAAGGCGGTGTATACACCCGGTAGATATGTGTTGTACATGCTGTAGATGAAGGCGGTGTATACACCCGGTAGATATGTGTTGTACGTGCTCTAGATGAAGGCGGTGTATACACCCGGTAGATGTGTTGTACGTGCTGTAAATGAAGGCGGTATATATACCCGGTAGATGTGTTGTTCGTGCTGTAGATGAAGGCGGTGTATACACCCGGTAGATATGTGTTGTACGTGCTGTAGATAAAGGAGGTGTATACACCCGGTAGGTATGTGTTGAACGTGCTGTAGATGAAGGCGGTGTATACTCCCGACATATACAAACTGTCTATACTTGCGAGGAAAAAATTGCACTTAATTTGTTATGGGGAAATTATTATAGAATGAATAATATAGAATGATAATAATATGCTACAATTGGAAACAAATATGTTTTAGTGTGTACTTGATAGTGACAAGTGTAGATTAATTCATAAAACAAATTTGACGACAGTTGCATACATAATATTTTGCAGATTTTTTTACTCGAGTCGCAGCTGTTTGCTCGAAGCGGAATCGAGTCGCCCATTTTGGCTTGACTTGACTGGGTATTCAGATACCTGGCTTAGACTTAGAGGTCACTGCCTCGAGACTTGACTTGACAAGGCAGTTTGTAAGTTGCCAACGGATCTGCTGTTTTTGAATTGTATCATGTTTTAAGCTAAAACCAAAACTACACCTATATTATGTCATGACTTGACTACAATTCCACAGCAAAATTTCCAAATAAAACCACTTATCAGTAGAAAATGAAATACGTTGCACCTAAAATACCTTAATGAGTTAACAGGGGTATCCTGTCCGCAACGCAGAATCTAAATTGAATAATCTACAATCGACCCAGTCTACCGGCGACATTGATACATTATCGTACAATATTGTTCCCAGTGCCTAGACAGAAAATGGCGTTGGAACCATCAAATAGACTAAATCAGTAAATATTTGTCGCTCTTTCTTGATAGAAATTAAACCAAGTCAACGATTTATCAAAATGATGCTCATACTGCAAGCATATAATAAAACAAGAAACACAGAGATTCACGCAACAGCCCACTTCAGCCCTCCTGTCTCCCGTGCTACATAATTTCCTTCCCGTCCCATACACGTGTTTAAAGCACGAGACAAAGGCTGCAGGAGTTGTGCGGAAAAAACAACAACAGCGCAATAGTTTGTTCTGCCGACGTGTGTGATTTAATGGAAGAGCAACACTTCGCACAAAAGAAATAACGTGAAAATAGATTTTGGTGCAATGAAAATAGTTGGGTGAAAGGAATGAAAAACAGTTTTCAATCCAACTATGCACGCAACTGGTGAACACTAATAAAAAGTGTTGCCTCTATAAGCAACACAAGGTAGAACATATATATATATATATATATATATATATATATATGCGAGTGCATATAGGTCAGTTCACGTCTGAAACAAACTGAAACGATGCTATGCCACACCCTCAGCTAAGGAAATGTAATACGCAATGCATTATTGTCAGGAAACATGTTCAACGAAAACCTTCTACACTGTTTCATGCCTTACGGGCAGCTTTAGATCGTTCCATTAACAATAAAGTAGGTGCTTCGTGACAATGACACTGACACGTATCGCACAAAGACTATCACTACTTCCTGACATTGACACCAACAAATATCTCACAAAGACTACGACTACGACGCCACAAACAACGACCAGTTGAAGACATTGTCTCTAGAGACTCAGGAGCGTGTTGCTTGGCCAAACATAGAATGCTCAAATTGTCGGTATTCCACAGAAAACAGTCGGATGCATGACAAAATAATATTCTAACTAGAAGCGTCTTGTTGACAGTTACCACCTGACACACCGCTTTGTGTATTATATAACCTTTATGGGTACACGCATTACAGTATAATAAAGAAATACAACTCAAATATTGGAATCTGCGTCTGTATCTGTATTAATATTATGTAATAGTCTCCGTTACACATCTAGTCCACAGTGGAAGGACTTCACAAGTCAAGCAAAAATAGTATCGCTACCAGGCGGCTAACTCGTAGTGACATTTCCTCACATTAGTGTTATTAGCACAATACAACATTTATGCAATTATAAATAAAATGATGTATGCAGATCCTTCCACATTCTAATATTTTCATAAGGTTTGTATCATTTACTAATTCCTAAAATAATTTCAGTATAACGTTAGTAAATATAATAATGTACATACTTGTGGGAAGAATCACAGTTCTGCTTCAATATACAAAAATGCTCATTGAAACTTGTGGCTACCAGACAAAATAGGACCGGCTAGAATATATTTTATCCATTATATTCATGCTAAAAATGTCCCGTACTGTGTTTGCCAAGGTGTGCTATCCTGTACAAATATATGGCTGTATATATGAACTCTACTCCTTGATAACTATTCCTACACAAATACATTTGGTGCACAAATTGTATTGCGTTGTATTTTAACATTGTTAGATATCATCGTATAACAACACCACATCAGGGCATTTACAGATTTTTGCAGATTAACCTCGACAGTGTGCTGGTGTATACGAGTCCGTGCTTCTGGTCGAACAATATATAACCGTATTGACCAATATCCCACATCAAAAAAAATCGTTCAGCCATCGTCCACTAGTTGTGACCAGTAACCAAGGCAGCGTGCAACGCGTGCGAGATCACCATACCCGCGTATCTTGCTGTGTCGGCAGTGTTAATCTGCTAGCTGGAACTGTGGTCGGAGTGTTTATTAGGGCAGCTTCTACATGCGCATGTCAAGCTTCGGTACGTTAGTTACGGAAGGTACGTCACAGTCAGTGCGGCAGAGGGTTGTCGAACCATTGGCGCTGAAGGCATTGATGTCACCTGCAGCTGTGACGAGCAGGCTGGCGACGTTATAGTAACCAGCGGCGATTGCGAGCCTCAGTAGCGCGTTGTCAGCGAGCGGACGACAGCCATCAGATTGTCAGTACTGGTGATGCTCTCGCGGGTGCTGCAAACCCAGCGGAGAGCCGTTCGACCCCAATTTCCGTTCACGCACACATATACGTCGTCGAAACTAACACCCGGATTCTGCAATGTATTAACACCAGCGGTTTGTCACCCGTATATGTGGCGTTTATGTTTATTAGAGAGTTATAACTAAACGGTGATGCGTCAGGTGAGTATAACTGCCGGTGTACTAGAGAACACTAAACAGTGAGGTATCAGGTGAGTGAAACTACCGGTTTACTAGAGAATTAGCACTAAACGGTGATGGTCCAGGTGAGTGTAACTGCCGGTACAATGCCTAGTCTGCTGCAGCTAGCGCACTACACCTTTAGACTTTATTTATAAAATATTGAACAGTTGTGAGGATACTGACAGAAATATTTTCTTCAAAAGTAAACGAGAGAGTAGATTCAGGGGACATAAGGCAGCTGCTGGTAAGGACAGTGTAGGTTGAATAAGGTAAAGTTCTAATTTGTTGGACACTAGATAAGCAATGGGTTCCTTGTCCAGTTGCCATCTGGATCATGTAGCTTTTGTTGGCAATCTTGTTAAATATAGTTATATATTTTGTATAACATAGGGCCTACTACTTTTCAAGTGCGTGAACCGACGGTCGTGCAAATAGGTGTAATCACCAAGAACACATTTCTATGCCCCTTGAAGGACATTTTCGTGGATAATTTTCAGCGACCTCCGATTCTTCCGCTCTTCCCATATTTCAGTTGGCTGTATAAGAATTTGCAGCAGCGCCGTTAACTTTAACTTATTATGTGGTGATGTTGTTTTATATATATAGCCACTAGGTAAGCAAACGTTTGCGCTCCAGTGGCCCGACGCGACGTACTGGAGCTATCGTTGGATTGCCACGCTAGTGTAGGGTGTTAACATAACATGTCGAGCAAAAGGACTGACAAGACATTTGGCAGAGAGGGCTAGCATGAAAGATCGCTAGGTAGACTTTCAATCAACGCGCGCTCTGGTGGTGGTCACTGTTCGTCTCGAGTGTGTGTGTGTGTGTGTGTGTGTGTGTGTGTGTGTGTGTGTGTGTGTGTGTGTGTGTGCGTGTGTGTGTGTGCGCGCGCCCCTACATAATTGTTGTACACTGTGCACGCAAGCACAAAGGAACTCATATCTTTGAGAACCCCGGTACTCATAACCAAACATGTGTGTGTTTGTGTGTGTGTGTGTGTGTGTGTGTGTGTGTGTGTGTGTGTGTGTGTGTGTGTGTGTGTGTGTGTGTGTGTTTGTGTATGCGTTTTTGTGCTTGTGTGCGCACTTGTGTATGTGCGTGTGTGTTAGTTTGTGTTTGTTTTTTGTGGGCGTGCGTACTTGCGTCAGCGTGTGTTTGCGGGTGTGTGCGCGTATGCGTGCATGTGTGTTTCTGTTTGTGTTGGTGTGCGTGCACGTATTTAGCCAGTGCAATAACACTAATCACACCAGAAAGTGATGTCGATGTACGGCAATTATATGAGACTAGACATACTCTTGTAAATGGCAAGGGGCGAGAGCATCGAACACTAGTTGCCTCATTTTGCTTCATGTGCGCGTGTAGTGTGTAAGTATTGTGTTTGGGTTTGTGTACGTGCGTGTTTGTGTTTGGGTGTGATGATTTCTACACGCAGTGTTTGTTGCTCTATTTCACTTTATTTAGTCACTCACAAACACACACACAAGAAAACAGTCACATTTTTATATAATGTGTTTTATTTTCAACAAACGCAACAGTGCAACACGTCTCATCTTTAGGCCACGCTGCATAGCGTAGCGTCGTCTGTCGAACATAACCTTTAACTTCCATTGCAATAGGCCTTTCCCGACAAGGCTTTGCAACCGCACTTGACGCGTAGGCCGTATGCTTTGCAGCTCCTTTCTTTGATAGAACCCTTTTTGCATAAGGCCCCACAGTCGTGTTGGTGGCAACAACTAGCGCTGCATTTCGGCTTATTCAGAATGGTACACCTGCATCTGCATTTGTGGCCTCTGCAGTAGCAAGAGCCTTTCCCGC
Organism: Lamellibrachia columna; assembly: GCA_963662155.1. Classification (NCBI taxonomy): domain Eukaryota; kingdom Metazoa; phylum Annelida; class Polychaeta; order Sabellida; family Siboglinidae; genus Lamellibrachia; species Lamellibrachia columna. The sequence continues at coordinate 21,197,467 of OY759274.1, forward strand.
ACGTTTTGCGACAATCATCAGCATCTACGAAAGCAATGTTACTTACATATAAGTCATATTATCTGGCATACAATTATATTTCTGACAGATCAGTGTTAAGCAATGACTATATTTCGAAAATAACACCTGTTATTGTGTTATTTGACTTACTTTAAAAAATTATATTTTAATAGTAAAGTCATGTTGTATAATATGCAATATATATATATTATTTTACATTGACCGCCAAAAACATTTGAATATTTCTGGAAGAATATCATGGTCACATTGCAAGCCGAAAGGAACGTATT